>SJYQ01015882.1:41527-61292 GCA_006410935.1 Redunca redunca | reverse complement strand
TTGTTTTGTGGAGTTTGCTCAGCGTTGAAATGTTCTTTTGAGGAATTTATGAGGGAGAAAGTGGTCTCCCTGTCCTATTCCTCTGCCATCTTCTCCCCCAATATATCTATTTAATTTCTTAATTGTCTTCCCATGCTTAGCATTTTGAGTTCTTATATATTCTGCTAGTATTTCATTGGTTGCCATTCACTCTCATTCAGAAAAACTTTACTGAACTTTCTTTAGTAATACATTGTTTTATCAATAAATGTTAATTAAAATGAGAAATTCTTTTTCTTTTAAAATGAGAAATTCTTGAGTTTATAGTCTAGCGGAGGATGAGACAGCAAATGAAGTGAGGAGAATTTAGCTGTTAGAAATGGTAAGTGCCTGTTGAGAAAATTCTGCACAATCTCTTGCATTTCTGTACATCTATTAAGCAGAGACACCAATTACCCTACATCCCACAGAACATTTCAGTTGTACAAGAAATAGCCTTGAAAGAGAGATCGTGGCTCTCTTCATTTCTCTGGAACACAAAACACTAAATTCAGGAAGGAAGAGTGTTCACATAACGTTTAAGGGCCCGCAAGTCAGCTTATGTGGGTGGAGTTTAGTGAGGAAAGAAGACAGGAGTTGAGACAAACCAGAGAGCCAGTGGGGCCAGTGGGGCCAGTGGATCTGTGTCATGTAAGCATTTCAAAGGACTTTACTGTGAGAGAAATGGAGAATGATATTTTGTGTTTTGCGGAGAGTAGTTACATGAACAGACATGAGTTTAAAAAAAATCAACCTGGTTGTTATGTTGAGAATAAAAGAGAAAAAAGAGCCCTCGTTTAAGACTCTACAGGAATTTAGGAGAGAGAAGATGTTGGCTTGGACCACAGAAGGAGCCATAAATATGGTCAGAGCAGATTTAAGGGCAGCATGAATTAGACTGTCTAACACGTTGGGCATACAGTTAAAGGAAAAGGGGAATCAAAGTTGACTCCAGGTGTTTGTGGCTAAGCGACAGGAGATGGAGATGCCATTTTCTCAGATGGAGATGATGTGGGGGGACACACTTTTGTGGGAAGATTAGGAGTTCAATTACAGACATGTATCCTTGAGATGCCTTTAGGTACCCAAGTGAAGATGCATGCATACAGTTGGACATGGAATTCTATGAGAGAAAAGGTTTAGATAAAATATTTAATTTGTGGTTTGTTAATTTTAGTTGCCTCTTAAAGCCATGAGACTGGATAATCAGAGATATTATGTTATACAGTGAGATAGGGAAGTTAAGCTTCATGAGAAGCCAGCATTAAGAAGGTGATTTTAAAAAAATATGGAGGAACCTGCAAGAGGCTTAGAAGGAATATGAAGCAGATGTTTGGAGAAAAAAGAGACCAATGCTAACAAGGGGACAAGTCAGGGAAGACTGAAACTGACCACTGGATTGGGCAGTTAACCTTGGCAAGGTCAAGTGCAACTTTGATAGAGTGGTGAAGGCAAACTGTGAGGAGAATGGGTTCAAGAAATGGTGCAAGAAACCAGTGAGAAGCAGAGTATACAAAGTCTTCAAAGACTTTGCATGACACTACCCTTCTGGCAGAAAGTGAGGAGGAACTAAAGAGCCTCTTGATGAAGGTGAAGGAGGAGAGTGAAAAAGTTGGCTTAAAACTCAACATTCAAAAACTGAGATTATGGCATCTGGTCCCATAAGTTTATGGGAAATAGATAGAGAAAAAATGGAAACAGTGACAGACTTCATATTCTTGGGCTAAAAATCAATATAGACTGTGGCCACAACCATGAAATTAAAGACACTTGCCCCTTGGAAGAAAAGCTATGAAAAGCCTAGACAGCATGTTGAAAAGCAGAGACATCACTTCTCTGACAAAGGTCCATAGCGTCAAAGCTTTGGCTTTTCCTGTAGTCATGTATGGATGTGAGAGTAGGACCATAAAGAAAGTTGAGCACCAAAGAGTTGACGCTTCTGAACTGTGGTGCTGGAGAAGACTCTTGGGAGTCCCTTGGACTGAAAGAAGATCAAACCAGTCAACCCTAAAGGAAATCCTAGTTCCAACCCTGATACTTATTGAAAGGACTGATGCTCCAATACTTTGGCCACCTGATGCGAAGAGCTGTCTCATTAGAGAAGACCCTGATTTTGGGCAAGATTGAAGGCAGGAGGGAAAGGGCCAACAGAGGACGAGATGGTTGGAGGACATCATTGACTCAATGGGAATGAATTTGGGCAAACTCTGGGAAATAGTGAAGGACAGAGGAGACTGGTGTGCTGCAGTCCATAGGGTGGCAAAGAGTTAGACACAACTGAGTGACTGAACACCTCATTTATTGTCTTGTAGACTCTTCCGCCATCTTCAGAGACAGCACATCACATCTTGGAGTCTCTTTTCTAATGCTCCTATCTTCCCACCTTCTCTTTAACTACAGCCCTCCTAGGTCCCGGGACTTCGTGATTACTCTAGGGTGACCCAGGTAATCCAGGAACATCCCCTGTCTCATGGTTTTAATCACCTTTGCTAAGTAGTTCCCCGACCAGGTTCAAAACCCGTGCCCCCTGCAGTGGAAGCACAGAGTCCTCACCACTGGACCACCAGGGATGTTCCAGGTTCAGAAAGTTTTTACCCATAATCTCACCACATACATTTTGCACCCCTTTTCTTTTCTCCTCTTCTTCTGGAACCTCTATCATGTGAATGTTTTTATGTTCTATTCCCTAGTTAGAGAAGCATTCTTAATTACTATTCTGAATTCTGGTAAATGAATTATTTTGGTAAATTACTTATGTTATCTCTTTAGCAGATTTTTTCAGGTGTTTTTCTTATTGTTTCATTTGAGACAAATTCCTCTGTCTTCTTATTTTGCTTTACTTTCTCTGTCTCTATGAAATGAGGTGAAAAATTTCCTGATCTGTTCTTCCAGGGGTGTGTCCTTGTGTGGATGCATCCTTGTGAAATCTGTGTGCCCAGAGGCTTTGGGGCAGAGCTGGAGCTGAGGTGGGCAGGGTCATCCATTCCCAGGGCATGCTGGCAACTGTCACCTCGGTGGGACCAGAGCTCTGTGCTCACTGACTGTTCCAACCTTACTGGGCCAGGCAGGTCCCAAGTGGCTGGAGCAGAAGCCATGAAGATTGGCCTCAACTTAATTCCACCCCTTGTAAGTGTGCACCCTCCTCCCCATCCCTGACACTGGCACCTTTGCCCCAGAGGGGAGCAGAGCTGGAGGAAGGCGTGCTGGAGCAGCCCCTGGCATGGATGGCTGTGCATGTGGTGCAACCCTGGCACACTTGTCAGAGCTCAAGACCCTGCTCCTCCGGCCCCTCTCTGACGGTTGCCCTGCCCCATCTATACCCGAGTGTGTTCCTGTGTGTGTTCCTTTGTGAAGGTGTTCAGAGTTGGGTACTTTAAACAATGTTTAACAAACAAGGCAAATACTCTTGGTAAATTTGTTCCTTGTCGTGATTTGCCTTCATTAGTTTGCTTGATATGCTCCTCAGTTCAGTTCAGTCGCTCAGTTGTGTCCGACTCTTTCCGACCCCCGACAGGGAGGCAGCACACCGGGCCTCCCTGTCCATCACCAACTCCTGGAGTTCACCCACACTCATGTCCATTGAGTCAGTGATGCCATCCAGCCATCTCATCCTCTGTCATCTCCTTCTCCTCCCAATCCCTCCCAGCATCAGGGTCTTTCCTAGTCCTGGTTTTAGCCCGACAGGAAAACTGAGGGGTCTCAGTTCACTTCTGAGTCAGCATGTTGCCTGGACCATGGGTGGCTTTCTGATTCTGGAGTATTTATGACTGTTTTTGAATGCTCTATGTTCCCCCCATCCACCCAAATCCACACCCCAGTTCTGCTCAGGGTTTTATTAATACTTGATCTAGTCTATGCTTCCCCCTTATTCCTTTGTCCTTGCCCCATATATTTATGGGCTTCCCCGGTGGCTTAGATGGTAGAGAATCTGCCTATATTGCAGGAAACCTGGGTTCAAACCCTGGGTCAGGAGGATCCCCTGGAGAAGGGACTGGCAACCCACTCCAGCATTCTTGCCTGGAGAATTCCATCGACAGAGGAGCCTGGTGGGCTATTGCACATAGGGTCGCAAAGTGTCAGACACGACTGAGCAATTAACACTCACTCCATATATATATATATATATATATATATATATATGTATATGTATGTATGCATACATAGTCCCCCCACAGCTGTAATAGCCCCTCTAACTGCTCTTCAGTTTAAGTTTAGAGTTAAGTGGAAGAGACAGCAATCTCCAAACAGCCCCCAAGTAGGTTGGAACATTGCACACAGATTTTCTGTGATTACTTTGGTTTGACGGTGGAAACTGGGAGCTGATCAAGATTGCACTGCTCCAGACAGACAGGAGGAGGGTACAGGTGAGTGATGCACAGTGAAATTCCTTGCCACACTCTGTTCTGAATTTTTCCTAATTGCCTGTTTACTTTGTTGCTGTTGATCTTTGTTTGACTGTTTTCCAGAACTCCTATGAGGTTTTTCAGCTGCTTTCTCTCTCTTTTTCCATCTTTCCTTGGGAGAATTTAGTCCTCCTAGCTCACCATTTTGCTGGCATCATAGTACATATATTAAACTTTTGACTTCACAAGATAACCATGTAGCATTGCATGACAATTTCCCTTACTCTTCCTGAATTTGTTATAATTTAAGTTGTTTATAGGTTATTCTTTTATGAGTAACGCTGTAAGATAGTAAGTTAAGTGAAACATGTAAAATATGTATCAGTTGTATTATGAGAGTACTCTAAATGTTATATAACTAAGGACAAGGTATAAGCACTCAAAGTCTGTTTGCACTTTGCATATGGTGTCCAGAAGCTATTAAGAGTTAACCTCCGATAAGGACTTAGCCAAATGTTTTGGTATCCTGTTCAAGATTTCACCACTGTAAGATCTGTAAAGCAGAATAATTTTGCTGGTAGGAAATGTGAAAAAGGAAATTTATGTTCTTTTGAAGTTTTAATTCTTTATTAAGGGATAGCATTTTGAAAACTCTTTGTTAAACACTTTTGTATGTGAGTGTGTTTGTACTGTAAGGTAGTTGTTTCAATTGGTGTTTGACTGAGAGTGGCTTCATAATAGAAAAATAAAAAAGATTACTGTGTAGAGTTTCTTGTGCAACTAATGATTAATAATTGTTCAGCACATCTCATCATTATTTGATACTTAAGGTTATATTGGTTAAAAAATCAAACAAGTTAACTGATTTCAATTTTCTTCTTGCTCTATGGGCACTGGTTTAGTCATGCTCCTCCTACAACATATCAGCTAACATTGGATCCTGCAGCTGGGTGTTACCTTCCTGTTATTTATAACTGTGAGGGAAGAAGAAAAAAAAAATCAGTCTGCTTACTCAGAGGAGAAACAGGCAATGGATCCCAAAAGGCAAGTGAAGCTTAATGATGGCCACTTCATTCCTGTCCTGGGATTTGGAACCTATGCACCTCCAGAGGTAAGAGTACTGGTTTGGGGTTGAGATATAAAAATAGTGGATGTAACATGAGTGAAAGGGATGTGGGGTCTCAAGTCTTGAGTCCCCATGTGACACAAGGAGGGTCATTTGGCTCATTAACCAGGCTAGAACCATGTCTTATGAAAGAGGAGAGAGCATCCAGTCTCCACTCTGCATCAAGGTCTGAGGTTGTGCTCACCTGCAGATTACTCCTGGTTCCCTCTAGTTTCCATCTCTTTCCCAGTTTGGCAGAAGAGGTGAGACTTGGCCATCAAGATCACTGACTGTCAGCTGCTTTGTTTTGAGGGGGATTGCAATGATAGGGTTTTTCTTTATTTCATTACAGAACACTTTCCTTCTTTCAAAAAGACATGATCCAGAGAAGCATTTGAGGTGGAAGGTCCTGAAGATGAGGTGACTGAAAAATAATGGGAGAGAATTTCTTTTCTACTGTGGGATACCTGCTCAGTGCCAGGGCAGAAACACTCCAGCTATGTTTTTCCCTGTACTTCTCTTTCTGCTCAGAAACTTCTTCTGATGGAAACTATAGTATCATTTGAGTGGGGAGGAGGATAAAACTGAGAGGATATCACTGAGGGGATAAACTACAGTCTTACAAGCCAGGTTTTGCAATGTATTCTTGGGTTTCATTGTGTGTTTTTATTAAAGTATAGTCTGAAGTGCTTGGGCATAAGTGGGGCTAGTGGACAAGTCTTTAGACTGGAAGGCAGAAAGGTGGCTGTCCGTCTTGTCTTTAGAGCATGTAATTGTCACAAGGGACTGGTCCTTAAACTTTGTCTCACCTTTTTCATCTATAAAACAGATAGAAATATCCAGAGACATTTTGGAAACAGAAGACAGGACTTTGTAGTACTCAGGGGGTCAGGGCAAGAAAGGGTCCAGGCTGTCAATGAAATTCACTGATTCATGGCAGAGTACATCCCCAAATGTCTGAACATTTAAGAAAAACCAGGAGCAGACACAACAGAAGGCAGTCAGACCGAATCTAACTTCGGTCTAATCTAATCTCTCCTTGAAGCAAGAAAGATTCTGAATCACATAAAAAGAAATGGAGGACTTGTACTGGAGAAGGATTCCAAATGGGTCGCAACCGCAGCCGGGCCCCACGGGGGGAGCCTAGGCGGTCCTGGTCCACATCCCGGGAAAGAACACAGGCGCCGAGAAAGGTCTCGGTCCCGGGAGTGAGATCGGAGAAGAAGCCGCTCTTGCTCCCCACACAGAAGGCGTTCCAGGTCCCCAAGATGACATAGATCCACATCTTCCCTTCTCGACTGAAAGAAAGAAGAGATGAGGAGAAGAAAGAAACAAAGAGCAAAGAACGTCAGATAACTGAGAAAGACTTAGAGGGCAAAACAGAGGAAGAAACAGAAATGATGAAGTTAATGGGATTTGCCTCCTTTGACTCCACAAAAGGGAAAGAGGTGGATGGCTCTGTAAATGCCTATGCCGTAAATGTATCTCAGAAGAGAAAGTACAGGCAGTACATGACTCGATAAGGTGGATTCAACAGACCTTTGGATTTCATTGCATGAACTGAAGTGTTGAAGAATGATGTTTTTTCCCTCATCTTGATCAGACCAGTAAATTTTTGTATTTAATATGCATCAAAAACAGGATCATAGTCCTTCCTCCTTGTAAAGTAAGAAAATTTTATTTATGATGTGTGTAGTTCACTTACCCTGCCTCAAAAAAAGAGAAGTTAAATACTACATTTTTTTCCTTTAGGAAATATTCTTTGGGGTAGTCATCAACCCCATTTTTTGGTTCTTATTCCTATGGAAACTTATATGTTTTTCTCTTGGATGCTCTTTATGACTTTTTATTGGGAACTCATGGACACCCGTGGCGGATTCATGTTGATGTATGGCAAAACCAATACAGTATTGCAAAGTAAAATAAAGTAAAAAAAAACAACACATAAAAGTAATTAGGAAGTAAGTTTCTCAAATAAAGCAAGAATTCCTAAAAAGAAAAAAAGAAATGGAACATTTATTCAGCATTATAAACAAAATAATCCTGTCATTTGTAACCACACAGATGAACTGGGAGAACATCAAGCTAAGTGAAATAAGCCAGAAATAGAAAGAGAAATACTACATGATATCTTTATAGGTGGATATTCTAAAAGTGGAACTTGTATAAGCAGATAATAGAGAAATAGTGACCAGAAGCTGGTGTCAAGGCTGGGAAAAATGGAAAGATGTTGGTCAATGGTATAGATCTTCAGTTATAAGATGAATAAGCCTGAACAACTGATGTATAGCACAGTGACTATAGTTAAAGATAATGTGCTATAACTTGAGATTTTGTTAGATTAGATTTTAAGTCTTACAAACTACCTTAATAGTTAGCTATGGGAGGTGATGGATCTGTTACCTAGCTTGATTGTGATGATTATTAACTATGGATTCTTATATGAGAACATCACTTTGTACACCTTGAATAGGTATAGATTTATTTGGTATATTCTGTGTAGTTTCACTGGTAGACAGAGGTCTCAAATGCTTTCACTTGGTTTCCTGCTGCTTTTACCAGGCACCTTATATCTTTGTATATAAGTATACATCTCAGAGCATAAATGCTACCCATGACTACAACTTAATCTGAGTCTGTTGGCTTCACAGCAAACCACTGAACCTGGGGGTGTTCTTGGGTCCTCTGAGGTCAGCAATCAACCCACTGGTTGCCTGGGGTTGAAGGGTTCCTGGGTGTCCATGGATAACTCACCAGGAATGTTCAGGGAAACCATCATGGGTTCCTCACCACACATGTAGAACTAACCAAAGGCATAGAGAAAAGTCAATCCTTGGGAAGATCAAAGCTTGTGCCTTTGCAATCTCTTAATCATGTGGATATTCAACATTTTTGTTTATGTAGACTGCTAAGAGTGAAGCTCAGGAAGTCACCCAGTTTGCTATAGAGGTTGGGTTCCGCCATATTGACTGTGCTCATGTGTACCAAAATGAAGAGCAAGTTGGCCAGGCCATTCGAAGCAAGATTGCAGATGGCACTGTGAAGAGAGAAGACATATTCTACACTTCAAAGGTGCTATGCATGTTGTGTGTGAACATGTATGCAAGTGATTGTGCCAAGATGACAATTATATAATAGGATCAATTTTTTGGGGATCTATGCTTATTGGTAAATTCCTAAAGTATTAGAATTCCCTGGTGGTACAGTGGTTAAGACTTGGTGCTTTAATGCCATGAGCCCAGATTTGATCCTTGGTCAGGGAAGTAATATCCCACAAGCCTCACACTAAGGCAAAAAACAAAACAAAAAAAACCCTGAAGTATTATTAATAAAACTTCCATTCTTTAATCTCTACAGCTTTGGTTAACTTCCCTTCGACAAGAGTTGGTCCGACCAGCCTTGGAAAAGTCACTGAAAACTCTTCAACTGGGCTATGTTGATCTCTATATTATTCATTTTCCACTGGCTGTGAAGGTTGGAAATATGTGTGATCACATCAGTTTTGTTTCTTGTGTTAGAGTGTGCGTCAACTTGCATGGATGGTTGAATTAAGATTTGTCTTAGTAGGTTGAAGGGACAATTACACTAGAGTAGAATCTCGCAAACAATAATTTGTGATCATCTTTTTACTGAGTTTCTTTGAATCCCTTACACGGCTCCCAGAGAAAGGAGTTAATAATCTGAGTCTCTGCCAGAAAAACTCGAGGAAGTACAAGCAGGCCAGTTCTGCACACAGTCTTGAATATGACTCCTGGGTCCCTGGGGATTTCATGAACCAAGAGTTTGGTGCAGCTGTGGTGAGCATGACACTGCCGTACATTGAACATGATGAGTTTCTCTTGTCTTTCACCCTTTCAAGTTGAGCATATTTGGTGGTGCTCCCTCTGGGTGCTTCTAAACTTTGTTCCTTTATAAGGACTTGGGAGAGATTGCCTCCTCTTTTGCCTGACTTCATGATGAGGTTTGTAGACTGCACTTAGCTGTTAAGAATGGTTTACTGAGAACTCTTGATTTCAAGTCACAAAAAGCAGCTCAAACCATCTGACGCACAATAGCTTAGTGGACTATGTAGATGACAGGTCATAGCCACAGACAGACTGGGGATTTGCAGTACTCTTCAGAAATGTCTCCTAATTTCTACTAATTTCTATGCCTTATCAGGATGTTACTCATGGTTTGCTTATTTTTTACTGAAAATTTTCCACTGATGGAAAATATGACCTTGGGGTAGCTCAAGGTTCATGGCCATGAACATTTGAGACCCTTGATCTTCCACAATGGTCTCCAAGACCATTGATCTTTGAGATCTTGATCTTCCACAATCCATACCAACTTAAGGAGAGTCTTGCTGGTTCACGTGCCTGCCCTATGGCATCTGATGCTCATAGGGAAAAGGAAATCTGATTATCTAGCCCAGGTCAAGTTTGAAATTTTTATTCTGGAAATAAAGCCATGTAACTCACTACCATTCTCAGATCAGAGATATTTCAAAAGAGGGCAGTACAAGAACAGACAAAATTCACAGAGGTCACTTGAAGTCCTTTTTAGGACCTACTTATTACAACGATGTGTATTGAGTGTAAAAAAGTAGAATAAGCCTCCCTCCTAAAGACCTTGCTTACATCTCCATATGCAATCACTTTGCAAATATTAGTATCTAGAAAGTTGTAAACCTACCTCATGTAGGTTTAATCCCGGGTGCCTGGAAGCCTTGCTAAATGTGGAGAAATTACTGTGTGACATGTCTAAAATGACTGCTTTTATTCCAGCCAGGGGAGGAATTATACCCAAAAGATGAAAATGGAAAACTGATAGCTGATTCAGTGGATCTCTGTCACACATGGGAGGTGAGTTCCAAGAGTAGAGAGTTAAAGGAGGAGCCAGGAGAGGGGAAACTTCCATCAATTCTTCTGCCTCTGAGAATGGGCTGTGGGCCATCAGACTCAGCAGTTCATGAACTCTAAGGGATGTGACGCTGGGGTTGTGGGGAGGAAACCTTTGCTGAAATGGTCACAGAGAGGAAGAGAGGAGGAGAATCTGGGACAGTGAGACAGATATCTATTTCCTTCCATGTGATATGTGCTCTCCAGGGTTTTCCAAGGAGGAGATGGCAATTCCTCTTTCTGTGTCATGCCATTCTTCCCCTCTTTCCTTCTTGATAATCCATGCTAATTCTTTCTGGATGACACTTTTTACAGGTATTTTTTTCGGGTTTTATTCTTGTCCTATTGCCCATTCCAAGTGATTTTTCAGCACCCATCTGTCCCCAGGCCCTGGAGAAGTGTAAGGATGCAGGGCTGACCAAGTCCATCGGGGTGTCCAACTTCAACCACAAGCAGCTGGAGAAGATCCTGAACAAGCCGGGGCTCAAGTACAAGCCCGTCTGCAACCAGGTGAGCAGCTCGGCTCCTCTCTCTCCTGCTCTTCACAACTTCCTTCTTGCCCTGGAGCCTGATGTCTGTCTGTCCTCTCCTCCTGTTCATCCGACCTTTGTGGGTCAAAGCATTGTAGAGAGCAGAGCCTCTGTCTGGACTTTGTGAATGAAATCCATAACGATATCTCTGATAAAGTCTGGGTCGATAGGTGTGGAGGGCTTCCTGGTAAATTGTGGGTAGAATCCAGAGCTAGAGGAAGGAGGCATTTCCCTGAGATGGAGGGATGACCAGACGGAGGGTGAAAGTAGCTTGGACCGAACTGCAAGCAAGAAGGAAGACCATGAAACCTGGAATGGATTCATGTTGAGGTTTGACAGAAACCAGCAAAATTCTGTAAAGCAATCATTCTTCAGTAAAAAATAAATTAATTAAAAAAACCAATACAATATTGTAAAGTAAAAAAATTTAAAAATAAAGAATAAAGCCCCCCCCCCCCAAAAAAAAACTGCAATGGGAAGTAATAAAGAGACAAATCAGCTGAGATGGGTGTTAAGCGTTCATGTGCGGTTCTGTTGGCTGAATCCAAAATCTTGGTGTCTCAGCATTTATGAGTCTCAACAGGGAGCACAGAACAGAAAAATATGCTGGAGATGATGGAAATCATCCGGGTTAGAGGGTTGATTTAAAGGCTCATGTTGATGCTAACATTACATGAAATATATACTCAGAAACATTTACTCAAATGTAGAGCCCACCTTTTGAATATTCAGTCTTAGACTGGTTTTCCCGTCCATGTCTATCATAAAATAACTGTATACACACACTTTTGTCTATTTCTCTCTTGGTGTTGATATTTCCAGCTTACATCTTTTTCTGTCACATTATTAATACCTTTCCATATAATCTGACACTCTACTCTGTTGACATTCTACAGGTGGAATGTCACCCTTATCTCAACCAGAGGAAACTGTTGGATTTCTGCAAGTCACATGATATCGTTCTTGTTGCCTATGCTGCTCTGGGTTCCCAACGACTAAAAGAATGGTATTGAACCCTAATGAAGACAACAAGGAGTTTATGTAAAATTTAATTTTTGATAAAATAGTGTAAATCATATATTACTCAGATAACTCATAGGCACAGGGGATAAACAGGGAGGGATGGAATGAATCCTTCTCTTTTATCTTCCCATCACCCAGCCAATTTTTCTACATTGTATTAGATTGTTGACCCATAAATAACAAATGTCTGCATTAAAATCTATATAGAATCCCTCAGTGGAAACCAGAGACACAAGCTCATATCATGATTTACTTATTTGTTCAACAATGAACATATTTCTAAAAATACATGTCTAAACCTCACATATCTTTTAGCTAAAATTGGGATAATAATATGTAAGTTCCATGTCTATCATGATAACAAATTTCAACATGAACCATTTTTGTAAATATCTATAGAAAATTGCATAATATAAATAATGATGAAATGAACAGTTCTATATTTTGGACTATTCAACTTGTATCAATACCTGTGAAAAGTGACAATTAAAAAAAAATTTCCCAGTCTGTTTCCATCACTATTTCTTTTCATGCCATTTTACAAGCTTTAGAGCCATGAATGGAAAGATACAACAGATGAGAATTAAAAAAGGAAGAAAAAAATCCACGAGTTTTTGGCAGTTCTGGTCTCACTCAAACATGTATCCAAATGACTGGGAGAACTTTGTAAACACAGATTAGGAGGTGCCACCGTTGAGCTTCTGATTCAATGTGTCTGCATTTAAGCTGGGAATTTGTAATTCTAACAAGATCCCCAGTAATGCTGATGCTCTTAGTACATGGACCACAGTTTGAGAAGCACTGGTATAGAGTGGGAATACTTGGTCTGTTTGGTGAAACTACTCACAAACTGAGTACTTAGTCTCAACTCCTCAGCATTTCTGAATTTCCTTCCAGGGTGAACCTGGACCTGCCCGTTCTCTTGGAGGACCCGGTTCTTTGTGCCATTGCCAAAAAGCACAAGCAAACTCCAGCTCTGGTTGCCCTTCGCTACCAGATACAACGTGGGGTTGTGGTTCTGGCCAAGAGTTACAACAAGAAGCGGATCAAAGAGAACATACAGGTGATAAGTTGGGCTGTGGGCAGAGGGGTCCTAAGGAACATCCTTCACGAGGGTCATTCTTTGTCTGTCTCTCAAGACTTTCCTTGAATCAAGACAAGTTACCAGTTCTTCCCCATGCATGAATGTGTTGTGTGTGTTCCTGGTGATTTTCTCCTTCTGATGTGGCAATAGGAGACACAGCATGGCTGGAGAGGGTTCAGGTTGGACAGAAAACAGAGATTTTGGTTTTGGAGTTATGTCAGCCATTTATTCTGTCATCTTGTGCAAATGACATCTTATTTTCTTGGGTTCTCAGTTGATGAAATTGCAATATGTGATTTTTTTTTAGAACATTTGAACTGCTCTAACAATATATCACAGATTGAGTGGCTGAGGAAAATTGAAATTTATTTCTCACAGTTTTGAAGCTGGAGATCTGAGTTAGGGTTCCTGTGTGGTCAGGTGAGGGCCCTCATCCAGGTCACAGGTTTCTCTTTGCATCTTAATATCATGGAGGGGGCAACAGAGCTCTCCCAAGTCTCTTATATGAATATGCTATTTTAAAATCTGATTCGTGAGAGCTCCACTATCATGACCTTTCGAAGGCTCCATTTTGACAACATCAAAATGTAAATTTCAGTTCAGTTCAGTTCAATCGCTTAGTCGTGTCTGACTCTTTGTGACCCCATGGACCACAGCATGCCATACCTCCCTGTCCATCACCAACTCGCAGAGTTTACCCAAATTGATGTCCATTGAGTCGGTGATGCCATCCAACCATCTCATCCTCTGTCGTCCCCTTCTCTTCCTGCCCTCAATCTTTCCCACCATCAGGGTCTTTTCAAATGAGTCAGCTCTTTGCATCAGGTGGCCAAAGTATTGCAGTTTCAGCTTCAACATCAGTCCTCCAATGAACACCCAGGAGTGATCTCCTTTAGGATGGACTGGTTGGATCTCCTTGCAGTCCAAGGGAGTCTCAAGAGTTCTCCAACACCACAGTTCAAAAGCATCAATTCTTCAGTGCTCAGTTTTCTTTATAGTCCAACTCTCACATCCATACATGACCACTAGAAAAACCATAGCCTTGACGAGACAGACCTTTGTTGGCAAAGTAATGTCTCTGCTTTTTAATATGCTGTCTAGGTTTGTTATAACTTTCCTTCCAAGGAGTAAGTGTCTTTTAATTTCATGGCTGCAGTCACCATCTGCAGTGATTTTGGAGCCCAAGAAATAAAGTCAGCTACTGTTTCCCCATCTATTTGCCATGGAGTGATGACACTAGATGCCATAATCTTAGTTTTCTGAATGTTGAGCTGTAAGTCAACTTTTTGACTCTCCTCTTTCATCAAGAGGCTCTTTAATTCTTTTTCACTTTCTGCCATAAGGGTGGTGTCATCTGCATATCTGAGGTTATTGATATTTCTCCCGGCAATCTTGATTCCAGCTTGTGCTTCTTCCAGCCCAGTATTTCTAGTGATGTACTCTGCATATACATTAAATAAGCAAGGTGACAATATACAGCCTTGACATACTCCTTTTCCTATTTGGAAGTTTGGGGGCACAAAAATTATAGCAGCAATCTTTAACCCCCAAGCTGTCATGGTTTTATCTTGCTTTTCCCTTAATATTATAGGGTTTCATCTTTATATGTTTGATCTTCTTGAGTTTCTCTTTGTGAAGCTCCTCTTCAAGACTTTGTCCACTTTAGCTAGGTTGTTTCTCTTTTGATTTATTTGTAGGAGACCATTATTGTACTCTTAGTCACAGCTATACAGGAAACTCCCCATTTTCAGGATTTAATGCAGAGATCATTTCTGTGTCTCTTGATTCTGTGTTTTGACAGTCAGCCTGAACTCAGCTCAGCTGCTGTCCTCTTAGCTGATCTCACTCATGCATTTGCAGCTCAGTGCAGAGCAGCTCAGCAGTTTTGCTTTAGCAGGTGGATATGACTCTTGTCAGAGGAGCCTGCACACTTTTCCATGTAGTTTACATGTATATTACATGTAGTATTACATGCATGTATATTTTACACGTATATTTACATGTATATTTGGCTAGACTGTGGTCAGCTAACCTGGTTATCATGTCAGCACAGTACTATGACCCATAGTCAGTGAATGGAAAAAAACATATTCTTCATTTCTAGACTCAGAACTGACTCATCAATTCTGGCAAAGTTCACTGCCCAATGTTACAGGCCCATCTAAGTCAAGGTCAAGTGTTCAGTTCAGTTCAGTCGCTCAGTCGTGTCCGACTCTTTGCGACCCCATGAATCACAGCACGCCAGGCCTCCCTGTCCATCACCATCACCCGGAGTTCACTCAGACTCACGTCCATCGTGTCCGCGATGCCATCCAGCCATCTCATCCTGGGTCATCCCCTTCTCCTGCCCCCAATCCCTCCCAGCATCAGAGTCTTTTCCAATGAATCAACTCTTCGCATGAGTTGGCCAAAGCACTGGAGTTTCAGCTTCAGCATCATTCCTTCCAAAGAAATCCCAGGGTTGATCTCCTTCAGAATGGACTGGTTGGATCTCCTTGCAGGCCAAGGGACTCTCAAGAGTCTTCTCCAACACCACAGTTCAAATGCATCAATTCTTTGGCGCTCAGCCTTCTTCACAGTCCAACTCTCACATCCATACATGACCACAGGAAAAACCATAGCCTTGACTAGACGGACCTTAGTCGGCAAGGTAATGTCTCTGCTTTTGAATATACTATCTAGGTTGGTCATAACTTTTCTTCCAAGGAGTAAGCGTCTTTTAATTTCATGGCTGCAGTCACCATCTGCAGTGATTTTGGAGCCCCCCAAAATAAAGTCTGACACTGTTTCCACTGTTTCCCCATCTATTTCCCATGAAGTGATGGGACCAGATGCCATGATCTTTGTTTTCTGAATGTTGAGCTTTAAGCCAACTTTTTCACTCTCCTCTTTCACCTTCATCAAGAGGCTTTTTAGCTCCTCTTCACTTTCTGCCATAAGGGTGGTGTCATCTGCATATCTGAGGTTATTGATATTTCTCCCAGCAATCTTGATTCTAGCTTGTGTTTCTTCCAGTCCAGCGTTTCTCATGATGTACTCTGCATATAAGGTCAAGTGTATGGTCCCCTAAAAAACTGTTTCTGTTTTTCCTTTCAAATTTGGCCCTGCAATATACCTAGAATTGGTTTTCCAATATAATATGAAAATGGTTACATATATGTTTGTTTATTAAGTGGAAATCTAAGACAGCAAGGATACCAAATCAGTCTATCCTAAAGGAAATCAACCTTGAATATTCATTGGAAGGACTGATGTTGAAGCCAAAGCTCTAATACTTTGGCCACCTGATGTGAAGAGGTGACTCATTGGAAAAGACCTTGAAGCTGGAAAAGACTGAGAGCAGAAGGAGAAGAGGGAGACAGAGGATGAGGTGGTTGGATGTTATCACCAACTCGATTGACATGAGTTTGAGCAATCTGTGAGTTGATGATGAACATGGGAGCCTGCCTTGCCACAGTGCAGTGTGTCACAAACAATTAGATATGACTTAGCAACTGAATAAAAACAACGTGTCCGTATTTTCCACAGATTTTCATTGTCAACTCTGTCATATATAGAGAGACTATAAGTACATTTCTGGCCTCTTTCATTTAAGTATTCATTTTTCTTTGCTGTGTTATTAAATTGTAAAGTAAATCTTATTTCCAGAATGGTAAATTCTTCAACCAGTCCATCCTAAAGGAAATCAGTCCTGAATATTCATTGGAAGGACTGATGCAGAAGCTGAAACTCCAATACTTTGGCCACCTGATGCGAAGTGTTGACTCTTTGGAAAAGACTCTGATGCTGGGAGGGATTGGGGGCAGGAGGAGAAGGGGACGACAGAGGATGAGATGGCTGGATGGCATCACTGACTCAATGGACATGGGTTTGCGTGGACTCCGAGAGTTGGTGATGGACAGGGAGGCCTGGTGTGCTGCAGTTCATGGGGTCACAAAGAGTCAGACGCGACTAAGTGACTGAACTGAACTGAACTGAAGAATGTCTTGGCTGCTTTTTAATAGTTCTTTTATTTAAAATTTGGTATCACTTTACTGACTTCTACAAGAGAATGTGTATGTCAGTCTTTGATTCATGTTACATCGAAAAACTAGATCATTTCATAGAAAACAAATTTCTTTACAAAACTGAGCTATTCATTTAATGATTATGATGTGAACTTTTAATATTTTAGGTGTTCTTTAATGTTTACATTTTCATAATTTTATCTATAAAGGCATTTACATAAAGTTTCTTTTAAATTTATTCATAGATAAAGAGTAAGTTTGATATCAGATTCTTGGATAGGCTTTTGCAAGGAAGACTCCTCCCCACATGGCTTCAGTGCAATGCTGTCACACTTAGGGCATGTTGGGGACAGTGAAGCAGTCTAATGTTTGTTCAGGTGCAGGTATCGAGTCAGGAGTGTCGAAAGACAAAAGGGTATTTTAGTACATTTATTTTCTGTCTGAAGTGATTCACTCAGAAAGTGACTGATGCACTGTAATGTTTGTGAGGTGGACAGAGAAGGACGTGTGGGAAGGAGAGGTGAGAACTCAGCAGAGGGTCCCAAGCTTGTTCACTTGGAAGCTGAGGACAGACACGACTTCTCTGTCCCCTCTTCTTGTCCCCATCCAGCTGGAAAGTCCTCCAGTCCCCAGGGGGAGGCCATCTTCTTGGGGGAAAGGTAATGTGATTCTTCTTTCCTCCCAGGTGTTTGACTTTGAACTGACTCCAGAAGACATGAAAGCAATCGATGGCATCAATAGAAGTATAAGATATTATGAATTTCTACCGTAAGTGACTTGCAGATGTTTCACACACATGTTTTTTTTCCTGTAGCAGGCAGATCAGTAGGGCAACTAAACTTTTAAAAACTTGATTCTAGGAAGACAGTCCTGATTCCAGCATAGGAGCCAACCAGAGTCTTCCTGCAGGCCTCAAACCAGAGGTTTCCTCTTGAGCTCTGTGTCTGACCAACAAAAATGATTGGGACCTAGGACAGCCCATCAGTAAAATCCTCAGAGTTGACATTGTGGTGATTTCACTACTTTGTGCCCCTAATCCCTGTGCCTGGTGCACCTCCTCTCAGGGCCGAGGGACCCAGTAAACACAGAGGGCACAGTGCCAGCTGCCCACTATTCTTACAGGGACCTGTGAATGTGTTTAATTCTCTTTAGATCAGGATAAAATGGTTATATTAATAAAAACTGTATAATAATGAATCCTTTCTGGATTCCATTCATGTTTTGTTGTTGTTGTTTAGTTGCTTAGTTGTGTCCAACTCTTTGGACCCACGGACTGTAGCCTGCTAGGCTCCAGGGTCCATGGGATTTCCCAGGCAGGAATACTAGAGTGGGTAGCCATTTTCTTCTCCAAGTTATCTTGCCAATCACTGAACCCATGTCTCCTGCTTGGCAGGTGGATCCTTTATCACTGACCACCAGGAAGCCCCCATTCATGTTATTCCTAACACAATGATAAATCATCTTGTTGACACATTTTTATGGAGGAACGTCCTATGAAGGCCAACCCTCAACAGTTTTGAGAAGTCACATGGGCCTGCTTCCACCCCATCTCCTAAGGGTCTGGTGGATTTTCTCCCTTACAGGCATTTCTTCTCCAAGACACAATCCATTTCTTTCAAATTAATCTCTTCCTTCATTGATCTTTTTTCCCTGTTACAATTCCCATATCCTCATCCTTGTTATCTCACCAAGCTGATTTACCACTAGATCATGAGCTTAACTGACCCTCCAATGAGAGACTGCTGTGTCCTTAACAGGACACACTTAGGTAAGATCATCTGGGTCTCTCTGGTTTTTTTAGTGAAGATTCACTGCAGTTTAGCCTTTATCCAGCAGAAGTCCATTCCCTGGGGAGGCCCCACCTGCTTGCCTTTGACTTAGTCACTAACATAGAATTCTAGCTGCCTCATCACTGCAGGAGAATGTCAGGATTGAAGAGACAGAAGATATATTTGGAAAGGAGTTTAGAGAGGAGGGAATGCAAATTATTGGTACAGCGAAGATTTTGTTTGAAGGGAAAGATTTCAAAACTCCCTATTGTTTGTAAAATTATATCACAATTCTGATAAAATACATGATAAATGAAAAAATGGTGGAGACTCACTTTTCTGTCCTTAAAGACTTGTTTTTTTTTGAGTTGCAGTTATTTTTTTTTTAATTTTTATTTTAACTTTAGTTTACTTTAGAATACTGTATTGGTTTTGCCAAACATTAACATGAATTCACCACAAGTGTACATGCGTTCCCAAATATGAATCTCCTCCAACCTCCCACCCCAAACCATCTCTCTGGGTGCTCTTTATGCATCAGCCCCAGGCATCCTGCATCCTGCATCGGACATAGACTGGCAATTCGTTTCTTACATGATAGTATACATGTTCCAATGCCATTCTCCCATCTCATCCCACCCTCTCCCTCTCTCTCTCCCCCAGAGTCCAAAAGTTCACTCTATAGATCTGAGTCTCTTTTGTTGTCTTGCATACAGGGTCATCATCCCCATCTTTCTAAATTCCATATATATGCGTTAGTATACTGTATTGGTGTTTTTCTTTCTGGCTTACTTCACTCTGTATAATCAGCTCCAGTTCCATCCATCTCCTTAGAACTGATTCAAATGTATTCTTTTTAATGGCTGAGTAATACTCCATTGTGTATATGTACCACAGCTTTCTTAGCCATTCATCTGCTGATGGACATCTAGGTTGTTTCCATGTTCTGGCTATTATAAACAGTGCTGCGATGAACATCGGGGTACATGTGTCTCTTTCTATT
>SJYQ01015882.1:0-40847 GCA_006410935.1 Redunca redunca | reverse complement strand
TTCCAGATTTTGGATCATTTTCACTATCAATATTCGGAATTCTTTCTCAGGTAGATTCCCTATCTCTTCCTCTTTTGTTTGGTTTGATGGGCACTTCTCTTGTTCCTTTACCTGCTGAGTATTCCTCTGTCTCTTCATCTTGGTTATATTGCTGTGTTTGGGGTGGGCTTTCTATATTCTGGGAATTTGTGGAGGTCTCCTTATTATGGAGCTTCCTCACTGTGGGTAGGGTTGTATCAGTGGCTTGTCAACATTTCCTGGTTAGGGAGGGTTGTGTTGGGGTTCTGGTGAGTGGAGCTGGGTTTCTTCTCTCTGGAGTGCACTGGAGAGACCAGTAATGGGTTATGAGATGTCAATGGTTTTGGAGTAATTTTGAGCTGCCTGTTTATAGAAGCTCAGGGGTGTGTTCCTGTGTTGCTGGAGAATTTGCGTGGTATGTCTTGTTCTGAAGCTTGTTTGCCCTTGGGCGGGCTTGGTTTTAGAGTAGGTATGGAGCCGTTTGATGAGCTCCTATTGGTTAATGATCCCTGGATTCAGGAGTTCTCTGATGTTCTCAGGCTTTGGACTTAAGCCTCCTGCTTTCGGTTTTCTGTTTTATTTTTACAGTAGCCTCTAGACCTCTCCGTCTATATAGCACTGATGAAAAAACATCTAGATTAAAGATGAAAAGATTCTCCACATTGAGGGACACCCAGAGAGGTTCAGTGAGTTATATAGAGAAGAGAAGAGGGAGGGGGTTGTTAGAGGAGACTGGAATGAGATGAGGTGGGATCGAAAGAGGAGAGAGCAAGCTAGCCAGTATCACTTCCTTATGTGCGCTCCACCGTTTGGCCTGCTTATAGATGTTCACGGAGTTATACAGGGAAAAGGTGAGGGAGGAAGTAGACAGGGGTGGCCAGGAGGATCAAAAAGGGAAATGTACAGGAGAGAGACAGATCCAGCCCGTAGTCAGTTCCCTAAGTGTTCTCCACCATCTGGAACACACAGAGATTCACAGAGTTGGGTAGAGAAGAGAAGGGGGAGGGAGGAGACAGAGGCCACCTGGTGGAGAAAAGGAGAGTCCAAAGGAGGAGAGAGTGGTCAAGCCAGTAATCTCGCTCTCAAGTAAAACTGGGTAGTGAGGTTTGGGTTTTTAAATGTACAAAATTGACAACAAAAACTAAAAATCAAGAATTAGAAATCTAGAGTAGAGGTTGGATTTTCAAAAATATAATATTAATGAAATGAAGAAGGAAAAAATATTAGAAAAAGAAAACAACAAACAAACAAAAAAGAAACAAAGCCACAAGAATTATTAAAAAACCCATCAGCAATCTCACAAAGACTATATATGGTGTTTGCTTTAAAAAATAGTTTTTTTTTTTGAAGAGAAATAGTTTCAGAAATAAAAATTAAAAGGGAAATAGAGGGCTTATCAATTTTAAAAATTTAGAAAAAAAAAGAGAAAAAAAGGGGGAGGAAAAAAGGGAGAAAGAAAAAACAGTGGGGGTAATGGTTGTAAAAATAGTAAAATTATATCTGGCCCTTTCTTGGAGTTGTGGGCCCTGTGGGGTCACTTTTAAGGCGGTTCTCTCTGTTTAACTTCTGTTTGCTGGTCTTTTCCGTGTCAGATTTCCATCCTGGCACGGGGCAGGGGGTGCGGGGGGGTTCGGTGGTGGACCCTTTTTTTTGGCTCACTGTTCAACCTCGCTGTGGGGACGGAGGGATGCTGCGCACAGATAACACTGTCGTGTGTATGTGGTGCCTCAGCCCTGCTGGGTCTGTCCCTGCTCACGGTGCACAAGCTGCTCGCGGCGGGCAGGGCACACAAGCTGCTCTTGGCGGGCGCACAAGCCGTGGCTCTACGCTGCTCCGCTGGGAACTGTCTGAGGCCAGCCCTAGGCTGCTTTCCCCTCCCCAGTCTAATCTGCTCGGGTTCGGCGCTCAGCTATCCCCCAGTGGCGCTGATTGGGTTGGGATTGCATTTTGTGCCCTTCCCAAGTCCGAGTGTTCCAGGTGTTTGGCGAATGCAGTCTCCGCGACCCATCATGTTTCTCGCCCCTGCTGCTCAGTCTTCTGGGTGTACTGCTGACCAGCATCCCCAGAAGTTTTAGCAAAGAGCCTGCTTGCCGTTTGGCAGGGAAGGTCTCTCCAGGGCTGCGATTGTCCCTTTCCAGCCCTTACGGCTCTGGCTGCCTGTCCCTGGCAGGGGATGGTCTGCAGCCAGCTACTTCCGTTCTGCCCTTTGTTCTCTGCACCGTCCTGGTGGTGTCCTATGTTCGAGCTTTTCATGTGGTTAGTTATCCCCCAGTCTGGTTTACTAGCCCAAGTTAGTTCGTTCTAGTTACTTGCCGGGCGTTCCTACCCGATTCTTACAAAGCTGTGCAGCCTGTGCCTCCTGCTCGTCCCTGCCCTGCCCCCACTTGCTACTGGTGGATGCAGGTTTCTGTGCTGCTTTTCCGCTGGGGAAGTCACTGTTGGGCTTGTAATCTGTCGGTTTTAATTATTCATTTATGTATCGTTCCTGTTATGATGCCCTCTGTGTTTCCAGGGCTCGCCACAGACTCGGCAGGGAGAGTGTTTCCTGGTGTTTGGAAACCTCTCTTCTTAAAGTTCCTTTCCCGGGTCGGGCTTCCCTACCCAGGATGGAGCTCCCTCCCCACCTCCTTTGTCTCTTTTTTCGTCTTTTATATTTTTTCCCTACCTGTTTTTGAAGGCAATGATCTGCTTTTCTGGGTGCTTGATGTCCTCTGCCAGCATTCAGAAGTTGTTTTGTGGAGTTTGCTCGGCGTTGAAATTTTTTTTTTTTTGAGGAATTTGTGAGGGAGAAAGTGATATCCTCGTCCTATTCCTCCGCCATCTTCTCCCTTCCCCCCCTTAAAGACTTTTAAGTATAATTCTATCTTCTTCATTAGGCTGTGAATGGCTAGACTTATTCCTCTTTGTGGACTCAGGTCAACAGCACAGCTCCTGGCACGTGGAATTGCTCAGAATGCACTCTTTAATGAATTGAATTGAAAAGGACAAGTTTAGAAAGAAAAGTAGAAACATGGAAAAAAGAAAACAATAGTTATACTAATTACTGGGTAACCAATATTTTAATACATCAAATACATCATTGATATCTAAGAAAATATCAAAGCCACTTTGTGCTGTATGATTATTCAGGTGACTGTTGTATCTCTTCAATAGAATAGAATTTCCTTAATGAAGACAGTCTGTATTTTTGGGGATGCTCGGTATCTGCTTATCCATGGATGTGCGAAAAAAGAGCAGCTAGTTTGTTCACTATGATCCTTCTCATCGTCTAGGGACAGAAGTTCCATGAAGGGGCTGAAATGACCTCCAGAGTTAGCCCAGGTCTTGTGCCGTCTTAAAATTGTAACCTGAGTCAAACTACCTGTCACTGTGGAGTGACGATTACATGTCAGTGTTGGGACTGGACGTGCAGGTGCCATGTACACATGGAGCGGACACCTGATGTGTGTTTGTTGGGGGAGGAGGGATGTGTTTGTAGATTTTGAATTTTAGCCCATCCTGACTGCACTCACAGAGTAATGCTCTCTATGACAACATGACAGAATTAATAAGTGAATCCTCCTCCTTCTCTTTCAGTGGTATCAGTCACCCTGAATATCCATTTCTTGAAGAATATTGATTCTCGGGTCTCACTGTGGTTCTTCAAGAATTTCTTGCTTCTGGGGCTGTGAAGAGGATTTTTGTAAGTGGTGAAGGTGCTTGAATGAAGTGTCTCAAATTTTGAAAATGCCTTTCCTTGTGAAAAAATAAACAGGTTATGAAACAATTAAAACTTCAAAGTAAGAATGCTCTTTTTTTCCTGATAATTAAAAAAAAATTACAGGAAATTTGGAAAGTAAAAGAGAAATGATAGAAAGTAAAGACAAGCTGTAATTCACCATTATATAATACTTTGGTACTTTTTTTTTAAAGAATCCTATACAAATTTGTGTGTATGATATTTACAGACAAATACTCTTCAATCTGCAGGCTGTATACTTTTCAACTTAGCATAATCATCTTGGTAAGTTAAAATATGACTTAAAAAATCCAGTATTATGTTTTGCTCTCTGTAAAGCAGCACATCTGATTCATTTATTTAAATTCTTAATTGTCTGCCCATGCTTAGCACTTTGATAAATATGTACATATTTTACCATCCCTTCATTGGTTGTCATTCATTCATTCATTCATTCAGCAAAACTTTATCTAACATTCTTTAGTAAGACATTGTTTTATCAATAAATATTAACTAAATGAGAGATCCTTGAGTTTATTGTCTAGTGGAGGATGGGACAGTGAATGTCATCAGGAGAATTTAGCTGTTAGAAATGGGTAAGTGCCTGCTGAGAAAATCCTGCACAATCTCTCACATTTCTGTCCATCTGTTAGGCAGAGACACCAACTACCTTTAATCCCACACAACTTTTCATTTGTACAAGAAACAGCCTTGAAACATAGACAGTGGCTCCTTGCATTTCTCTGGAACAGAAAACATTAAGTTCAGGAAGGAAGAATGTTCATGTAACATTTGAGGGCCAGCAAGTTGGCTGATGGAGATGGAGTTTAGTGACGGAAGCAGACAGGAGTTGAAGACAAGCCAGAGAGCCAGTGGGGCCATGGGGTCTGTGTCATGTGGGTTTTCGATAGGTCTTTACTTTGAGAGAAGTGGAGAATGATATTTTGGTTTTGAGCACAGTAGTTACATGAGCTGATATGTTTTCAAAAAATCACTCTGGTTGTTATGTTTAGAAGAAAAAGAGGAAAAAGAGCCCCTTTTTAGGACTCTACAGGAATTTAGGTGAGAGGTAATGTTGGCTGGAACCACAGAAGGAGCAGTAAAGATGGCCAGAGGTATTGGAATAGGAACTTATTTTAGGGTCAGCATTAACTAGACTGCTAACATGTTGGACATATGGTGAAAGGTAAAGGGGAATCAAAGTTGACTCCAGGTGTTTGTGTTTAAATAACAGGAAATGCAGATGCCATTTTCTCAGATGGAGACAATTCGGGGAATCTCATTTTTGTGGGAAGATCATGAGTTCAGTTATAGATACGCATCTTTCAAATGCCTTTAGGTATCCAAGTGAAGTTGTGTGCATAGAGTTGAACATGTAAATCAGTTAGAGAAAAGGTTTAGACAAAATATTCATATCTGAAATTTGTCAAATATAGTCTCTTAAAGCCATGAAACTAACCAGTCAGAGATATTACATTATACAGTGAATGGTGTGGATAGGGAAGTCAAGCTTCATGAGCAATAAGCATTAAGAAAATCCTTAAAAAAAAAAAAACACAACAAACAAAAACTGAAGGAACCAGCAAAAGAGGCTGAAAAGGATCAGTGAGTGAAGTAGGAGGGACTATTTTAGAAGGCATGTGAAGTAAGTGTTTGCAGGAGAAAAGAATCCAATGCTTTCAATGGGTCAAGTAAGAGAAGATTGAAAATGGACTGCTGGATTCGGCAGTTAACCTTGGCAGGATCAAGTGCAGCTTTGATAGAGTAGTGAAGGCAAACCCTGAGTAAAGTTGGTTCAAGAAATGATGTGAAGAGACCAATGTTGAACTGAGTATACATAGTTTTCAAAGACTTTGTTGTAATGAGGACCACGGAATCAGTCAGTCACTACGGAAGAAAGTGGAATCAAGAGACAAGGTTCCTGTGTTTGGGGAGATGACCACCTGTCTCTGAGGTCAGAGGAACATTCCAGCAGAGATTAAAACTCATGATGCTGCAGATGGAGGTGGGGCTGACTTGAACCACATCTGTCTTAGTTAACGCTGCTCTTAAAACAAATGACCAAAAACTTTGTGCTTTGAAACAACACCAAGGTATTCGTTTACATATCTGGAGGTCAGAAATTCAAAATACAGTTCTGAGGTCTGAAATCAAAGTGCCAGCAGGCTTGTGGTCTTTTCTGGAGTTTGTAGGGGAAATCCATTTTGTTGCTTTATCCAACTTTTAGAGACTAGGTCTTGGGTTTTTGGAAGAGTATGGTTGTTAAGACCACAGTGTTCTCTTGGTAATACTCTGTTATCCTTTGCCCTGCTACATTTGTACCCCAAGGCCAAACTTGCCTGTTACTCCAGGTATCTCTTGACTTCCTACTTGTGCATTCTGGTCCCCTGTGATGAAAAGGGCATCCTTTGTTTTTGGTGTTAGATCTAGAAGGTCTTATAGGTCCTCATAGAACGTTCAACTTCAGCTTCTCCTGCATTTGTGGTTGGGGCATAGACGTAGATTACTGTGATACTGAATGGTTTACCTTGGAAATGGACTGGGTACCTTCTGTTATTTTGAGGTTGCACCTAAGTACTGCATTTTGGACTCTTGTTGACTATGAGGGTTACTCCATTTCTTCTATGGGATGCTTCCCTACAGTAGTTGATATAATTGTCATCTGAATTAAATTCACCCATTCCCATTTTTTTTTTAGTTCACTGATTCCTAAAAAAATCCATATGCACTCTTGCTATCTTCTGTTTGACCAAATCCAACTTACCTAGATTCATGGACCTAATGTCCCAGGTTCCTATACTGTTCTTTAAAGCATCAGACTTTACTTTCACCACCAGACACATCCAGAGCTGGGTGTCGTCTCTGCTTTGGTTCAG
Source organism: Redunca redunca (assembly GCA_006410935.1). Lineage (NCBI taxonomy): Eukaryota > Metazoa > Chordata > Mammalia > Artiodactyla > Bovidae > Redunca > Redunca redunca. Next base: position 34,235 of record SJYQ01015882.1, on the reverse strand, counting down.
CCTCATCATTCTTTCAGTTTGTATTTCTCCACTCTTCCCTAGCACAGAACATATTGGGCACTTACTGTCCTGGCGGAGTCATCTCTCAGGTTGTATCTTTTTTGCTTTTACCTACTGTTCATGGGGTTATCAAGGCAAGAATTCTAAGTGGTTTGCTATTCCCTTCTCTAGTGAGCCAAGTTTTGTTGGAACTCTCCACTATAACACATCCATCTTGGGGGCCATGTATGGCATGACTCATAGTTTCATGAGTTACACAAGGCTGTGATCCATGTGATCATTTTAGTTACTTTTCTGTGATTGTGGTTTTCATTTAGGAGGCCATGGGATTGAAATTATTGCTCCTTCTGTCTGCCTTGTGGTGGATGAGGATAAGAGGCTTGTGCAAGCTACCTGATGGGAGGGACTGACTGTGGGGGAAACTGAGTCTTGCTCTGTTGGGCAGGGCCATGCTCCGTAAATCTTTTATCCAACTTTCTGTTAATGGGTGGGACTGTGGTTCTTCCCTGTAGTAGGGAAAATTACTAGGCTATTCAAGCATGGCTCAAATCAAATCCCTTCCCTGGTGGTGCAGAGGTTAAAGCGTCTGCCTGCAATGTGGAAGACCTGGGTTCGATCCCTGGGTTGGGAAGATCCCCTGGAGAAGAAAATGGCAATCCACTCCAGTATTCTTGCCCGGAGAATCCCATGGGTGGAGGAGCTTGGTGGGCTACAGTCCACGGGTTGCAAAGAGTCGGACACGACTTCACCTTCACTTTCAATTTATGATTATACAATGAAAGGGACAAATAGATTCAAGAAATTAGATCTGATGCAGAGTGCGTGAAGAACTGTGGATAGAGGTTCATAATATTGTACAGTAGGCAGTGACTGAAACCATCCTTAAGAAGAGAAATGCAAGAAGACAAAATGGTTGTCTGAGGAGGCCTTACAAATACGTGAGAAAAGAAGAGAAGTGAAAGGGAAAAGAGAACGGGAAATATATAGGTAACTGAATGCAGAGTTCTGAAGAAGAGCAAAGAGAGATGAGAACACCTTCATAAGTGAACGATGCAAATAGATAGATTAAAACTATAGAATGAGAAAGACTAGAGATCTCTTCAAGAAAATTAGAGATACCAAGGGAATATTTCATGTGAAAATGACCACAGAAAAGACAGAAACTGTAAAGATCTAACATAAGGATTTTTGCATCTATGTTCATCAGTGATATTGGCCTATAGTTTTCTTTTTTCGTGGTATCTTTGTCAGGTTTTGGTATTAAGGTGATGGTGGCCTCATAGAATAAGTTTGGAAGTTTAACAAACCAATATCACTGATGAACATAGATGCAAAAATCCTTAACAAAAGTCTAGCAGTCAGAATCTAACAACACATTAAAAAGATCATACACCATGACCAAGTGGGCTTTATCCCAGGGATGCAAGGATTCTTCAATATCCACAAATCAATCAATGTAATACACCACATTAACAAATTGAAAAATAAAAGCCATATGATTATCTCAATAGATGCAGAGAAGGCCTTTGACAAAATTCAACATCCATTTATGATAAAAACTCTCTAGAAAGCAGGAATAGAAGGAACATACCTCAACATAATAAAAGCTATATATGACAAACCCACAGCAAACATTATCCTCAATGGTGAAAAACTGAAAGCATTTCCCCTAAAGTCAGGAACAAGACAAGGGTGCCCACTTTCACCAGTACTATTCAGCATGGTTTTGGAAGTTTTGGCCACAGCAATCAGAGCAGAAAAAGAAAATAAAAGGAATCCAGATTGGAAAAGAAGTAAAATTCTCACTGTTTGCAGATGACATGATCCTCTACATAGAAAACCCTAAAGACTCCACCAGAAAATTACTAGAGCTAATCAATGAATATTGTAAAGTTGCAGGATATAAAATCAGCACACAGAAACCCCTTGCATTCCTATACACTAATAACGAGAAAGTAGAAAAAGAAATTAAGGAAACAATTCCATTCACCATTGCAAGGAAAAGAATAAAATACTTAGGAACATATCTACCTATATAAATTAAAGACCTATATATAGAAAACTATAAAACACTGATGAAAGAAATCAAAGAGAACACTAATAAATGGAGAAATATGCCATGTTCATGGATTGGAAGAATCAATATAGTGAAAATGAGTATACTACCCAAAGCAATCTATAGATTCAATGTAATCCCTATCAAGATACCAAAGGTATTTTTCACAGAGCTAGAGCAAATAATTTCATAATTTGTATGGAAATGTAAAAACTTCTAATAGCCAACGCAATCTTGAGAAAGAAGAATGGAACTGGAGGAATCAACCTGCCTGACTTTAGGCTCTACTACAAAGCCACAGTCATCAAGACAGTATGGTACTGGCACAAAGACAGAAATATAGAGCAATGGAACAAAATAAAAAGCCCAGAGATAAATCCAGGCATCTATGGACACTATTTTGACAAAGGAAGCAAGACTATACAATGGAGAAAAGACAATCTCTTTAACAAGTGGTGCTGGGAAAACTGGTCAACCACTTGTAAAAGAATGAAACTAAAACGCTTTCTAACACCATACACAAAAATAAACTCAAAATGAATTAAAGATCTAAATGTAAGACCAGAAACTATAAAACTCCTAGAGGAGAACATAGGCAATACCCTGTTTTACATCAATCACATCAGGATCCTCTATGACCCACCTCCCAGAATATTGGAAATAAAAGCAAAAATAAATGAATGGACCTAATTAAAATTAAAAGCGTCTGCACAACAAAGGAAATTATAAGCAAGGTGAAAAGACAGCCTTCAGAATGGTAGAAAATAATAACAAATGAAGCAACTGACAAAGGATTAATCTCAAAAATATACAAACAACTCTTGTAGCTCAATTCCAGAAAAATAAACGACCCAATCAAAAAATGGGCCAAAGAACTAAACAGACATTTCTCCAAAGAATACATACAGATGGCTAACAAACACATGAAAAGATGCTTAACATCACTCATTATCAGAGAAATGCAAATCAAAACCACAATGAGGTACCATTTCACGCCAGTCAGAATGGCTGCAATCCAAAAGTCTACAAGCAATAAATGCTGGAGAGGGTGTGGAGAAAAGGGAACCCTCTTACACTGTTGGTGGAAATGCAAACCAATACAGCCACTATGGAGAACAGTGTGAACCGCCTTATGACCCAGCAACCCCACTGCTGGGCACATACACTGAAGAAACCAGAATTGAAAGAGACACGTGTACCCCAATGTTCATCACAGCACTATTTATAATAGCCAGGACATGGAAGCAACCTGGATGTACATCAGCAGATGAATGGATAAGAAAGCCGTGGTACATATACACAATGGAGTATTACTCATCCATTAAAAAGAGTATATTTGAATCAGTTCTAATGAGGTGGATGAAACTGGAGCCGATTATACAGAGTGAAGTAAGCCAGAGAGAAAAACATCAATACAGTATAGTAATGCATATATATGGAATTTAGAAAGATGGTAATGATAACCCTGTATCAGTTCAGTTCAGTTCAGTCACTCAGTCGTGTCCGACCCTTTGCGACCCCATGAATCGCAGCACGCCAGGCCTCCCTGTCCACCACCAACTCCCGGAGTTCACTCAGACTCACGTCCATCGAGTCCGTGGTGCCATCCAGCCATCTCATCCTCTGTCATCCCCTTCTCCTCCTGCCCTCAATCCCTCCCAGCATCAGAGTCTTTTCCAATGAGTCAACTCTTCGCATGAGATGGCCAAAGTACTGGAGTTTCAGCTTCAGCATCATTCCTTCCAAAGAAATCCCAGGGTTGATCTCCTTCAGAATGGACTGGTTGGATCTCCTCACAGTCCAAGGGACTGTCAAGAGTCTTCTCCAACACCACAGTTAAAAAGCATCAATTCCTCGGTGCTCAGCCTTCTTCACAGTCCAACTCTCACATCCATACATGACCACAGGAAAAACCATAGCCTTGACTCGACGGACCTTAGTCGGCAAAGTAATGTCTCTGCTTTTGAATATGCTATCTAGGTTGGTCATAACTTTTCTGTATGCAAGAGAGCAAAAGAGACACAGATGTATAGAACAGGCTTTTTGACTCTGTGGGAGAGGGAGAGGGTGGGATGATTTGGGAGAGTGGCATTGAAACATGTATAATATCATATAAGAAAGGAATCTCCAGTCCAGGTTCGATGCAGGATACAGGATGCTTGGGGCTGGTCACTGGGATGGCCCAGAGGGATGGTACGGGGAGGGAGGTGGGAGAGGCATTCAGGATGGGGAACACGTGTACACCCGTGGTGGATTCATGTTGATGTATGGCAAAACCAATACAATATTGTAAAGTTAAAAAAAAATCTAACATAAGCAGAGGAGATTAAGAAAAAAGTGGCAAGAATACACAGGAAAACTGTACAAAAAATCTTTTAATGACCTGTATAACCAGGGAGGTATGTTCACCCACCTAGTGCCAGACATTCTGGAGTGTGAAGTCAAGTGGGCCTTAGGAAATATTACTATGAACAAAGCTATTGGAGGTGAAAGATTTCCGCTCAGTTATTTCAAATGCTAAGGGATGATGTTGTTAAAGTGTTACACTCAATATGGCAGCTAATTTGGAAAACTCAGCAGTGGACAAGGTCAGTTTTCTTTATAATGTTCTAACTACCACATAATTGTGCTTGTCTCACAGGCTAACAAGGTAATGCTCAAAATCCTTCTAGTTAAGCTTCAATAGCAGATATACAAGCTGGATTTGGAAAAGGCAGAGGAACCAGAGATCAAATTGCCAACATCAATTTGATCACAGAAAATGCAAAAGAATTCCTGAAAAACATCTTTTTCTGCTTTATTGACTAGGCTCATGCCTTTGACAGTATGGATCACAACAAATTGTGGATACATCTTAAAGAGTTGGTAATACCAGACCACCTTACCTGCCTCCTGAGAAACCTGTATGCAGGCCAAGAAGCAACAGTTAGAATTGGATATGGAATGACAGAGTGGTTCAAAATTGGGAAAGAGGCACATCAAGGCTGTATGTTGTCACCGTGCCAATCTATATTACATGCAGAGTACATCCTACAAAATGCCAAGCTGGATGAATCACAAGCTGGAAACAAGATTTGGGGAGAAATATCAATAACCACATGTACGCAGTTGCCTGGAAAATCCCATGGACGGAGGACCCTGTTGCCCCTGCAGTCCATGGGGTCACTAAGAGTCAGACATGACTGAGCGACTTCACTTTCACTTTTTACTTTCATGCATTGGAGAAGGAAACGGCAACCGACTCCAGTGTTCTTGCCTGGAGAATCCCAGGGACGGGGGAGCCTATCGGGCTGCCATCTATGGGGTTGCACAGAATCAGACACGACTGAAGCGACTTAGCAGCAGCATCAGCAGCATGTATGCAGATGATGCCACCCTTATGGCAGAAAGGGAAGAGGAACTAAAGAGCCTTTTGATGAAGTTGAAATAGGAGAGTGAAAAAGCCAACTTGAAACTCAACATTAAAAAAACTAAGATCATGGCATCTGGTCCCATCACTTCATGGCAAATAGACAGGGGAACAATGGAAACAATGACAGATTTCATTTTCTTGGGCTCCAAAATCACTGAGGACGCTGACCTTAGCCATAAAATTAAAAGCTCCTTGGAAGAAAAACTATGACAAACCTGGGCAGCATATTAAAAAGGAGAGATATCATTTTTCTGACAAAGTTCTGTATAGTCAAAGCTCTGGTTGTTCCGGTAGTCATGTATGGATGTGAGAGTTGGACCATAAAGAAGGCTGAGTGTGGAAGAATTGATGTTTTCAAACTGTGGTCCCAGAGAAGGCTCTTGAGAATTCCTTGGTCAGCAAGGGGATCGAACCAGTCAATCCTGAAGGAAATCAACACTGGATATTCACTGGAAGGACTAATGCTGAAGCTGAAGCTGAAGCTCCATTACTTTGGTCATCTGACCAGAAGAGGTAACTCATTGGAATAAGCTGTGATGAGGGGAATGATTAAGAAAATGAGGAGAAGACGGTGACCGAGGATGAGATGTTTAGATGGCATCACCAACTCGATGGACATGAGTTTGAGCAAACTCTGAGAGACAGTGAAGGGTAGAAGTGTCTGGAGTGCTGCAGTCCATACTGTGGTAGAGTGGACACCACTGAGGGATTGAACAGCAGGAGAACACTCTGTTCTTGGTCTCGTAGACTCTCCTGCCATCTCAGAGACAGCACATAGTGTCTTCAAGTCTCTTATCTAATGCTCCTATCTTCCCACCTTCTCTGACTATAACCCTCCCAGGTCCCACGTATAAGGACTTTGTGATTATCCAGGGTGACCCAGGTAGTCCAGGAACATCCCCATCTCATGGTTTTAATCACCTTTGCTAAGTAGTTCCCCGACCAGTTTCAGAACTTGTGCCCTCTGCAGTGGAAGCACAGAATCCTCACCACTGGACCACCAGGGAAGTCCCAGGTTCAGAAAATTTTAGCCATATTTACATCAGATACATTTTCTTCCCCTTTTCCTCTGTCATCTCTTTCTGGAATCCCTATCATGTGAATGTTAGTATGTTCTATTTCCTAGTTAGAATAACATTCTTATTACTGTTATGAATTCTGGTAAATTATTAATATCTATCTTATTAGCAGATTTTTTTCAGTTTCTTTTTTTCATTGTTTTATTTGAAACAGATTTCTCTGTCTTCTCATTTTGTTTAACATCCTCTGTCTTTATGAAATTAGGTGAAAAAGTTACCTGTCCTGGTTTTTCGGGGCTGTCCTTTTGTGGACGTGTCCCTGTGCAGTCTGTGTGCCCAGATGCTTTGGGGCAGAGCTGGAGCTGAAGCAGGCAGTGTCACCCCTTCCCAGGGCGTGCTGGCAACTGTCACCTCGGTGGGGGGGGCGGGGGGAAGATTAGAGCCAGAGCCCAGTGTGAGCAAAGTCTTCTCCTGTGCTCAGTGGCTGTCCCCACCCAACTGGGCCAGGAGGGTCCCAAGATGCTGGAGCAAAACTCTGAGGGTTGGGTCCACACTGGTTCCCCTCCTTGTAAGTGTGCAACCCCTCCCCGACTCTGGCACCTTTGCCCCAGAGGGTGGCAGAGCTGGAGGGAGGCATGCTGGAGGAGCCCCTGGTGCAGGCGGCCGTGCCTGTGTTGCAGCCCTGGCACACTGTCAGAGCCCCAGACACTGCTCCTCGGGTCCGTCTGGCCTCCCTGTCCCGTCCAAATGTGTGTGTGTTCCTGCATGTGTGTGTGTGTTCTTGTGTGTGTGTTTGTGTGTGTTCATAACTGGCTACCTGAAACAGCAGGCAAATACTCACTCTTGGTAGATCTTGTTCCCTGTACTGACTGGCTTTCACTAGTTTGCCTGGCATTCTCATTGTCCTTGTTTTACCCCAACAGGAAAGTTAAGGGTGACTCAGTTCATCTCTGAGTCAGCATCTTGCCTGGCCCATGGGTGGCTTCCTGAGTCTGGTGAACTTATGACTGGTTTTGAATGCCCTATGGCTCCCAAATCCACACCCCAATTCTACTCAGGGTTTTATCAATACGTGGTCTAGTCTATGGCTCCACCCTTATTCCTTTGTCCTTGACTCTGTGTGTGTGTGTGTGTGTGTGTGTGTGTGTGTGTGTGTGTATAGTTCCCCTGCAGCTGCAATAGCCATTCCAGCTGCTCTTCAGTTTAAGCTTAGAGTTAAGTGGAACAGGCACCAGTCCCCAGGCAGCCTCCAAGTTGGTTGGAACATTGCACATTTGGTTTTCTTTGATCACTGTGGATCGAGGGAAGCAACTGGGGGCTGATCAAGAGTGCACTGTCCCAGGCAGGAGGTGGGTACAGGTGAGTAATACACGATGAAATGTCCTACCATTCTGCTATGGATTTTTTCCTAGTTGTGTGTTCACTTTGTTGCTGTAGATCTTTGAGTGTTTTCCAGAGATCTTATGAGGTTTTGCAGCTGCTTTCTCTTTCATTTCTTGCCTTTCCAAGGGAGAATTCACCATTTTGCTGACATCACTATATATGTTACATTTTATTTAACTTCACCACACCCCCATATATCAGTGCATCACAACTTCCCTTACTCTTTCCAAATTTGTTATAATTTATGTAGCTTATGCAGGAGACTCGGGTTCGATCCCTGGGTCAGGAAGATCCCCTGGCGAAGGAAATAGCAAACTACTCCAGAATTTTTACCTGGAAAATCCCATGGCTGGAGGAGCCTGGTGGGCTACACCCCATGGGGTCGCAAAGAGTTGGACACGACTGAGTGACTAACACACATGTAGTTTATTGGGTTTTCTTTTATGAATAATGTTCAACAAGTTAGTAAATTATGTAAAGTATGTATCAGTGACATTATGAAAGTACTCTGGGTGTGTGCTAAGCTGTTTTAGTCTCATCCGACTCTTTGCAACCCCATGGACTGCAGCCCACCAGACTCCTCTGTTCATGGGATTCCCCAGGCAAGAATACTGGAGTGGGTTGCCATGTCCTCCTTCAGGGGATATTCCCATCCCAAGGATTGAACCCAGCGATCAAAACTGTCCATCTCCTGCATTGGCATGCAGGTTCTTTACCACTAGGGCCACCTGGAAAGCAAGCGTACTAGAAAAGTTATATAACTAAGTACAGCATAGAAACACTCAGAGTCTCTTTGCACACTGCACATGGTATCCTAAAGCTATTAATAATTAACGTCCAATAAATACTTTTCCAAAATGCCTGGTTTAGGTATCGTGTTCACGATTTCACCATGGTCAGGTCTGTAAAGCAAAATAATTTTGCTGGTGGGAAATGTAAAAAGGAAAATTTACTTTCATTTGAAGTTTTGATTCTTTATTAAGGGATAACATTTTCAAAAATGTTGTTATCACTTTTACATTTTGTGATGTGTGTATGTGTGCTGTTTGTACTGTAAGATAGTTGTCTCAGTTTATGTTTGATTGAGATTGGGCCTATAATAGAAAATAAAAAGAGTAGAGTGTGGAAATTTTTAGTTTAACTAATGGTCATTAATTGCTCAGCCAATCTCACATTATATAATACTTTAGGTTATACTGATAAAAAAATCAAAGAAGTTAACTCTCTGACTCCATGGGCATTAGTTTAATCACACTTCTCCTACAGTGCATCTGCTAACATTGGACAGTGCAGCTGGAGTGGTAACGTCTTGTTATTTATAACCTCTGAAGGCAGAAGAAAAAATCAATCTGTTTACTCAGAGGAACAATCGGCAATGGATCCCAAAAGCCAGAAAGCGAAGCTTAATGATGGCCACTTCATTCCTGTCCTGGGATTTGGAACCTATGCACCTCCAGAGATAACAGTAGTGGTTTGTGGTTGAGATATAAATAGTAGTGGATGTGACATGAGCAGAAGGGACTTGGGTTGTCAAGCACTGAGCTCCTGTGTGACCCTGGCAGGGTCACGTGGTTCCACTAATCAGGTTAGAACCATGCCCTGTGAAAGGGGAAGGAGCATCCAATCTCCACTCTGCATCAGGGTCTGAGGCTGTGCTCACCTGTAGATTACTCTGCATTTCCTTCCAGTTTCCGTCTCTTTCTCAGATTGGCAGAAGAGGTGAGACTTGGCTGTGGAGAACACTTGCTGTCAGCTGCTCTGCTTTAAGGATGATTGCAATGGTGGAGTTTCTCTGTAGATTGTTATTATTTCAAGAACTCTTTCCTCCTTCCAAAAAGATATGACCCAGGGTAGTTTTTAGGTGGAAGGTTGCCGGGGTCCAGCCCCGGTGGAACCAGGGTGATTCGAAGGAGAGATGGAGTAGGCGAGGAAAAAACTTACTTATATAGAAATATAAAGGAGATTAAAAGAAATAGTATAGTAGGAAAATTAAGTGGAGACAAGAGGCTGAATAACTTGGTTTACGGGGAAGGCCAATAAAGTTTCAGACAAGGAGCTTGCACCATCTACATTAGGCCACCGGTGCCTGTTTGAATATCAGAGAGTGCCCCGCCTTGGGCTCCCTCTCTCACGGATCTTAGTGCCAGGGCAAGTAAGTAGACTTGGTGAGCCACCCCGCTCCAGATGGGAATTCAGCCTGAAGTTAGAGTAAAGAGGAGAAGGAAGGAGAGGGAAAAGGGGTGAGAGAGAGAGACATGGGGGAAGCCAGATTCCCAAGAAACTAGGCCGAAAGACTAGTCCAAGAAACTGGTCCATCCTTTATTGTTCAAAGGGCTATTTACACTTTTGATAATACATGGAGATCAATGGGTAACACAAAGTTATGCAGCATTAGCAGTTTAGACTCTTATCAAAACCAGGCTTTTCTCTCTGCATACCTGACTGCAAACACAAGTCTTAGGTGATTTACATCATCTTCTGGCCCCAAAGGGGCCAATTAACAGCTTTTTTTCTGATAAGGGTTTGTTAACTAGAAGACTTATTCGTGTTGATCTTCCCAAAGTTTGGCGCCATCCTCAGAAAGCACTAAATAAAATTACAGTCTTACATAGCAAGGACACAAGAGGAGTGCAGTGATATATAACAAAGAAAAGTAATTAACTCAACAGTCTAGTGTGGCTAACATCAAAACTACTATATATCTTTTTCTATATCCTGTTTACATTTATTAACATCCTCCCAGGTGCCTAAAAGATAAAGAATATGGAGGCCTGGTGGCAATCATTGAGTCAACAGTGAAAACCCGTCACCAATATGATTTTTAACTCTTTATAAAAGGCTCTGTATCTTTAAGATGCTTTTAAGCTTTGTGCCTCTTGCAGTTGGGGGCTGTAAGCAATTCACAAGCTGTAAGGGGTCCGGGGAACCTGTTAAGCAAGCTAGAGAGCTATCAGAGGAGGTTTAACTGAAACATCCCTTTCAAATGCAGAAGACCAAAGCTTAGAGATAACTTTTTCCAGAGTATATCAGAAGAGTAGAGAAGCAGAGAACAAAAGCTGGCAGATTTCTGGTTTTTGGGGTACATGCTCAGGAGATTCCAGGGGGAAAACCTGAGATCTGACTAGACCTTGCACATCAGATCTCTTGCCGCATGACCTTGTCACGGGTGGAATTCCTCACGCTGGCTCCCGAAAGAAGGTCCTGAAGATGAGGTGACTGAAAAATAATGGGAGAAAATTGTTTTTCTACTGTGGGGTGCCTGGTAGGTGCCAGGCAGAAACACTTCAGCTGTGTTTTGCCCTATGCTTCTGTTTCTGCTTGGAAACTTCTTCTGATGGAAACTTTATAGTATCATTTGAGGTGATAATATGCAACCTTACAGGCCAGGTTTTGTAATATATCTTTGTGTTTTGTAGTGTGTTTTTATTTAAATATTGTTTTCAGTGCTGGGGTATAAAAGAGGAGCTAGTGGACAAGTCTATGCTGTAAACCATAAAATTTGCTATCTGTCTTGTGTTTATAGTATGTGGTTGTGACAATGGACTAGTCCTTAAACGTTGAGCCTCATATTTTTCATCTATAAAGCTGATGGAAGTAATTAGACACATTTGAAGACAGAAGACAGTACTTTGTAATACAAATTGGGGTGAGGGGAGGGAAGAGTCCAGGCGGTTACTGAAGCTCACTGGGTTCATTCCCTGGTATACACACAAGTACCTGAGCATTTAAGAAAATCCAGGACTAACTCTAACAGAGAGAAGCTACACCAACTATCTACCGCCTTGAAACAGGAATGAGTCTGAATCACATAAAAAGAAATGGAATATTATTCAATATTAAAAATGAAATTAATCCTGTCATTTTGAACCACACAGATGAACCAACTTTAAGCTAAGTGTAATAAGCCATAAACAGACAGTTACTGTATGATCTCCTTATAGGTGGAATCTAAAACAGTGGAACTCATAGGAGAAAGAGTAGGGTATGGTGACCAGAAGTTGGGGACAAGTCTATGAAAAATGAAAAGATGTTGATCAAGGGTACAGACTTTCAGTACTAAGATGAATGTCTGAACACCTGATGTATAGCACAGTGATTATAATTAAAGATAATGGGCTATATCTTGAGATTTTGTAGAGACTAGACCTTAAATTTTCTTACAAACATACCCTAAATCTAAGTATGTGAGGTGATGGATCTGTTGCCTAGGTTGATTGTGGTAATCATTAGCAATGTATACTTATATGAAAGCATCACTTTATTCAATATATATGCTTTTTATTTGTATTCTGTGTGGCTTCATTGGGAGACAGAAGTCTTAGAAGCTTTCACATGATTCTTGATGCTTTTGCCAGGAATTTTACACCTTTGTTGATTTTTCTTCAAACATCTTACAGTATCCAATCTTATCCATGACTACAACTTTATGCTGAGTCCTTTGGGTCTTCCAGCAAACCAATGAACCTGGAGGTTGTCTTGGGGTCCTCTGAGGCCTGTGATCAACCACTGGCCATCTGGGATTGAAGTGTTCCTTGGTGCCCATTTAATCTCTGGCCAGGAACATTCAGAGAAACTATCATGAGTTCATCACAACACTTGCAGAATGAACCATAAGCACAAAGAAATGTTGATTCTTAGGAAGATGAATCTTGTGCCTTAGCAATCTCTTGATCATGCAGATATTAAACTTCTATGTTGTTGCTTATGTAGGCTGCTAAGAGGGAAGCTCTGGAAATCACCAAATTCGCTATTGAGGTTGGGTTCCGCCATATCGACTGTGCTCATGTGTACCAAAATGAAGAGCAAGTTGGCCAGGCCATTCGAAGCAAGATTGCAGATGGCACTGTGAAGAGAGAAGACATATTCTACACCTCAAAGGTGCTGTGTGTTGAGTGTGTACAGATGTGTGCAAGTGATTTTGCCCAGGTGACAATTATATAGTAGGATCATTGTTTGGTGACTAATTGTTTGGTGAACTATTCTTACATACATTCCTGAAGTATTAGAGTTCCCTCGTGGTTCAGTGGTTAAGAGTTGGTGCTTTAATGCCATGAGCCCAGATGTATCCTTGGTCAAGGTAGTAATATCCCACAAGCCAAGTGGTAAGGAAAAATGTTACCTAAAGTGTTATTAATACAACTTCCATTTTTTAACCTCTGCAGCTTTGGTTAACTTCCCTTCGACCAGCGTTGGTCCGACCAGCCTTGGAAAAATCACTGAAAAATCTTCAACTGGACTATGTTGATCTCTACATTATTCATATTCCAGTGGCTCTGAAGGTTAGAACTTTCTCTGATCACATCATTTTGTATCTTGTGTTAGAATGTGCATCAACTTGCTTGGATGGTTGGATAAAGATTTTTCTTAGTAGGTTGAAAGGATGATTACACTAGCGTAGAATCCCCGAAATAATCATTTGTGATCATCTTTTTACTGAGTTTCCTTGAATCCCTTACAAGACTCCCAGGGAAAGGTATTAAATAATCTGAATTTTTCTGCCTGAAGAGCTTGAGAAATAAGCCAGTTCTGCACACAGTCCTGCTTATGACTCCCGAGTCTCTGGGGATTTCATGAACCAAGAGTTTGGTGCAAGCGTGGTGAGCATGACACTGCCTTACATTGAATATGATGACTTTATCTTGTCTTTCATCCTTTTAAGTTGAGCAGATTTGGTAGTGCTCCCTCTGGGTGCGTCTAAACCTCATATCTTTATAGGGACTTGGAAGACCTTGCCTGTCTTCAGGATGATGTTTGTAAATTGCACTTAGCCAAAAGAACAGTTTACTTAGAATTCCTGATTTCAAGTTGTAGAATCAACTCAAGTCATCTGATGCAAAATCGCTTAGTGGACTATGTGGATGGCAAGTCCCAGTCACAGATTTTAAGATATTCAGTACTCTTCAGAAATGTCTCCTAATTTCTATCCCTTATCATGGCTTTGCTCATGGTATTCTCTATGTTTACTGAACATTTTCCATTGGTGGCAAATATGGCCTTGGGACTGTTCAAGGCTCATGGTCACGAATTTGAGAGCTTGTCTGGATCTTCCACATTCCATATCCATCTAACTTGAGCCTTGCTGGTTCATATGCCTGCCCTATGGCATCTGATCCTCAGAGGGAAAAGAGAGTGATTGCAATACATATGCTGGAAATGAAGCCCATATAACTTACTACCAGTTCTAGCTCAAGAGAGGCATTTCAAAATAGACAAGTACAAGAAACAGACAAAATTCACAGAAATCACTGTGAGTCACTTTTAGGACCTAGAACAATTGTATTTATTCCAACATATATTAAGTATAAGAGTTAGAATAAGCCTCCATCCTAAAGACACTGCTTACAACTCCACAAACAAATCACTTTGCTGATATTAGCATCTAGAAAGTTTAAATCTATCTCATGGATGTTTAATTCCTGATGCCTGTCACCCTGGATAAGTGTTGGGAAATTATTTTGTGACATCTCTAAATGCCTGCTTCTGTTCCAGCCAGGGGAGAAATTATTTCCAAAAGATGAAAATGGAAAACTGATATTTGACTCAGTGGATCTCTGTCTTACGTGGGAGGTGAGTCCAGGGAGGAGAGAACCAGGGTAGGAGCCAGGAGAGGGGGGAATCTCCTTCATTTCTTCCACCTGTGAAAATGGGCTGTGGCCCATCAGACTCTAAGGGTTCATGAATCTAAGGGCTGTGATGTTGAGGTTGTGGGGAGAAAACCATTGCTGAAATGTTCACAGAGAGGAACGAAGGAGGAGAATATGGGACAGTGCAGACAGGTATCTCTTTCCTTCCATGTGATATGTCTTCTCCAGGGTTTTTTCTAAGGAGGAGACAGTAATTCTTCCTGTGTCATGACTTTTCCCACTTTTTTCTTCTTGATAATCAATGCTAATTCTTGATGGATGACGGTGATTACTGATGTTTCTCAGCATTTATTCTTGCCCTATCATTCCGTGTAATTTTTCACCACCCTCCCTCCCAGGCCCTGGAGAAGTGCAAGGACGCAGGGCTGACCAAGTCCATTGGGGTGTCCAACTTCAACCACAAGCAGCTGGAGAAGATCCTGAACAAGCCGAGGCTCAAGTACAAGCCCGTCTGCAACCAGGTGAGCAGCTTGGCTCCTCTCCCTCCTGCTCTTCAGAACCTCCTTCTTGCACTGGAGCCTGATGTCTGTCTTTCCTCCCCTCCTGTTCATCTGACCTTTGTGGACAGAAGAATCTAGAGTGCAGAATCTAGAATCCAGACAGAATCTATCTGTCTGGATAGTGTGAATAGAACCCAGAATGGTATCCCTGTTTGATAAATTTGGGTGGAAAAGGTGGGGAAAGCTTCCAGGTAAATTATGGGTAGAACCCAGAAGCATTTTTCTGAGAGGAAAGCATGACCAGAAACTGGATGGGAAACTGCCTTGTAGCAAACCGTGTATAGGAAGGAAAAATATGAAAAGATGGAATGTGAAGTCAATAAACAAGACAAATCATGTAGGACTGGCTTAAGAAATTGTGTGGGGTTTTGATGGCTAAATCCTTAGTCTTGTGGGTCTCATCCTTTATGGGCCTTCAACAGGGAGCACAGCACAAAAAAATGTGCTGGGGATGATGAAAACCGTCTACGTTAGAGGGTGAAATTAAAGGTTCGTGGTAATATTAACAGTAGATAAAATATTTACTCTGAAACGTTTACTCAGATGTAGAGCCCATATTTTGATTACTCAATCTTGGGCTTGTTCTCCCATCAATTTCCATCATAAAATTAACTATATAAACACACTTTTCTCTATTTCACTCTTGCTGTTGATATGTCAAGTTTCCAGTTAATGTTACAGTTTTTCCCTCAGCATTTTTTTTAACCTTTTATTCTTTCTCTGTCCTGTTACTATTACCTTTGTATATAATCTGATACTCTTCTCTTTGGGCATTCTACAGGTGGAATGTCACCCTTATCTCAATCAGAGCAAACTGTTGGATTTCTGCAAGTCACATGATATCGTTCTTGTTGCCTTTGGTGCTCTGGGATCCCAACGAGTAAAAGAATGGTATTGAATCCTATTGAAGACAACGGGAATTTCCCCTGAGATTCAATTTTTGATGAAATAGTTTACATTGTACGGTGCTCAGATAGCTCTCATAGGCAGGGGAGAGAGTGGGAAGGGATGGAATGAATTTTTCTCTTTTATCATCCCATCACCCAGGCTGTTTTTCCACATTATATTAGCTTGTTGACTCATCAGTAATAAATGTCCACATTAAAATCTACATATAGTCCCTCAGTTGAGACCAGAGACACAGCATTATGTCATGATTTACTTATTTATTAACCAAGGAACACATTTCTAAAAATAGGTGTTCCAATCCTCTTACCTTATGTCTAAAATTAGGATAATGATATATAACTCATAGATCAATCATGTTAGAAAAAATTTCGATGAACCATTTTTGTAAACATCTATAGTAGAATAATGATGAAATAAATGTCTCTTATTTTGAGTCCTCAATTAGTACCTTAGAAAAGTGAAATTTAAAAATGATCCCTGTTTTTTTTTTTTCTCTTCTTCTGTTTCTCTATTCATGCTCTTGATAATAGAAGAAAAACAACCTCTCAGATTTAAAGAACAATCCATGAGTTTGGCAGTCCTGGTCTCAACTCAATAATGCATCTGAATCACCTGCAGAGCTCTGTAAACACAGAATGGGAGATTACACAGTTGAGGTCCTGATTCAGTTTGTCTTCAGCTAAGCCATGGAATTTGTATTTCTTACAAGATCCCAAGTGATGCTGATGCTGTTGGTCCATGGACCACACTTTGAGAAGCCCTGTCTACAGTGGACCTTCTTGGTTGGTTTGAGAAGCTGAGTCTCCTTTGTCTCAGCTCCTCATCATTTCTGAATTTCCTTCCAGGGTGAATCCGAACCACCCCGTTCTCTTGGAGGACCCAGTTCTCTCTGCCATTGCCCAAAAGCACAAGCAAACCCAGGCTCTAGTTGCCCTTCGCTACCAGATACAACGTGGGGTTGTGGTTCTGACCAAGAGTTTCAACAAGAAGCGGGTCAAAGAGAACATACAGGTGATGATGAGTGGGGCCGTGGGCAGAGGGCTCCTAGGGAATATCCTTCACGAGGGGCATTCTATGTCCATCTCTCAAGACTTTCCTTGAGTCAAGATGAGTTACCTGCTCTTTCCCGTGCATGAAAGCCTTGTGTGTATTCCTGGTGGTTTTCTTCACCTGATGTGACAGCAGGAGAGTTAGCATGGCTGGAGAGGGTTATGGTTGGACAGAAAACAGAGATTTTTTTAACTCCAGTGCTATGTCTCCAATGTATTCTGTCACGTTGTACAAATGATATCTTATTGTCTTTGTTCTCAATTGATGAAATTGCATTATGTGATTTTTTTAGACCTTTTTGTGTGTTTTAACAAAATACTACAGCCTGAGTGACTGAGAAAAAAGTGAAATTTGTTTCTCACAGTTCTGAAGCTGGAGGTCTGAGGTCAGGGTGCCTGTGTGGTCAAGTGAGGGCCCTCCTCCAGGTCAGAGGCTTCTCCTTGTACCTTAACATGTTGGAGGGGGCCACAGAGCTGTCCCAAGTCTCTTATATTATACGATATTTTAAAAATCTCATTCATGAGGGCTCCACAATCATGTCCTAATCACCTCTCAAAAACTCTTTTTCTAACACCATCAAGATGTGAATTTTGGGGCACACATTTATGGCAGTGATCTTTAACCTCCATTTTTAAATTAAATTCATTAATTTATTCTAATTGGAGGCTAATTACTTTACAATATTGTAGTGGTTTTTGCCATACATTGACATGAATCAGCCATGGGTGTACATGTGTTCCCCATCCTGAACCCCCCTCCCATCTCTCTCCCCATCCCATCCCTCAGGGTCACTCCAGTGCACCAGCCCCGAGCACCCTGTCTCATGCATTGAACCTGGACTGGCGATCAATTTCACATATGATAATATACATGTTTCAGTGCTATTCTCTCAAATCATCCCACCCTCGCATTCTCCCACAGAGTCCAAGACTGTTCTTTACATCTGTGTCACTTTTGCACTCTCACATATACAGTCATCATTACCATCTATCTAAATTCCATATATATGCGTTAGTATACTGTATTGGTGTTTTTCTTTATGGTTTACTTCAGTCTGTATAGTAGGCTCCAGTTTCACCCACCTCATTATAAATGATTCAAATGCATTCTTTTTAATGGCTGAGTAATATTCAATTGTGTATATGTACCACAGCTTTCTTATCCATTCTCTGCTGATGGATGTCTAGGTTAATTCTATGTCCTAGCTATTGTAAACAGTGATTCAGTGAACATTGGGGTACACATGTCTATTTCAATTCTGGTTTCCTTGGTGTGTATGCCCAGCAGTAGGATTGCTGGGTCATATGGCAGTTCTGTTTCTGTATTTTTTTTTTTTTTAAAGAATCTCCACACTGTTCTCCATAGTGGCTGTACTAGTTTTCATTCCCACCAACAGTTTATGAGGAATCCCTTTTTTCCACACCCTCTCCAGCCTTTGTTGTTTGTAGACTTTTGGATAGTAGCCATTCTGACTGCTGTGAAATGGTAGCTCATTGTGGTTTTGATTTGCATTTCTCTGATAATGAGTGATGTTGAGCATCATTCCATGTGTTTGTTAGCCATCTGTCTGTCTTTGGAGAAAGGTCTGTTTAGTTCTTTGTCCCATTTTTTGATTGGGTCATTTATTTTTCTGGAATTGAGCTGCAGGAGTTGCTTGTATATTTTTGAGATTAGTGGTTTGTCAGTTGCTTCATTTGCTATTATTTTCTCCCATTCTGAAGGCTGTCTTTTCACCTTGCTTATAGTTTCCTTTGTTGTGCAGAAGCTTTTAATTTTAATTAGGTCCCATTCATTTATTTTTGCTTTTATTTCCAATATTCTGGGACGTGGATCATAGAGGATCCTGCTGTGATTTATGTAAGAGAGAATCCCTTGGACTACAAGGAGATCCAAGCAGTCTATTCTAAAGGAGATCAGTCCTGGGTGTTCATTGGAAGGAATGACGCTAAAGCTGAAACTCCAATACTTTGGCCACCTGATGCGAAGAGTTGACTCATTGGAAAGGACTCTGATGCTGGGAGGTATTGGGGGCAGGAGGAGAAGGGGACGACAGAGGATGAGATGGCTGGATGGCATCACTGACTCAATGGATGTGAGTTTGAGTGAACTCCAGGAGTTGGTGATGGACAGGGAGGCCTGGCGTGCTGCAATTCATGAGGTTGCAAAAAGTCAGACGTGACTGAGTGACTGAACTGAACTGAACTGAACTGAGACTGTGACAACTATCTCAGCACAGCCCTATGATCCCAAGCCAGTCAGTCAGTTTCGTTACTCAGTCGTGTCTGACTCTTTGCAACCCCATAGTCCAGCATGCCAGGCTTCTGTGTCCACTGCCAACTCCTGGAGTTTACTCAGATTCATGTCCATCGAGTTGGTGATGCCATCCAACCTTCTCATCCTCTGTACTCCCCTTCTCCTCCTGCCTTCAATCTTTCCCAGCATCAGGGTCTTTTCCAATGAGTCAGCTCTTTGCATCAGGTGGCCAAAGTATTGGAGTTTTAGCTTCAGCATCAGTCCTTCCAAAGAATATTCAGGAATTATTTCCTTACGATTGACTGGTTTTATCTCCTTGCAGTCCAAGGGACTCTCAAGAGTCATTTCCAACACCACAGTTCAAAGCATCAGTTCTTCGGCACTCAGCTTTCTTTATAGTCCAACTCTCACATCCATACATGACTACTGGAAAAACCATAGCTTTGACTAGATGGACCTTTGTCAGAAAAGTTACATCTCTGCTTTTTAATATACTGTCTAGGTTTGTCATCAGAGAAGGCAATGGCACCCCACTCCAGTACTCTTGCCTGGAAGATCACATGGACGGAGGAGCCTGGTAGGCTGCAGTCCATGGGGTCGCTAAGAGTCGGACACGACTGAAGCAACATAGCAGCAGCAGCGGGTTTGTCATAGCTTTTCATCCAAGGAGCGAGTGTCTTTTAATTTCCCAATTATGATCCCAAGCTAGGGAGTAGGAAAAAATCATCTTCATTTCTAGACTCAGAACTAACTCACCATTTCTTCTGACAAATTTCACTGCCCAATGCCAGTTATGGTTCAGGCCAAGCCAAGGGTCAATTATATGGTCCCTGAAAAATTGTTTTTGTGTTTGCATTCAAATTTGGCTCTGAAATACACCTGGAACTGATTTTCTAACATGATATAAAATGATTACCTACATATATATTTTATTTAAATGGAAATATAAGTGTCCAAATTTTCCACCGATTTTCACTGCCAACTCTGTCATATATCAAATGTTCATAAATACCTTTCTGGCCCCTCCCTTATATTTAACTATTCAGTTTTCTGTACTGTGTTCAGTTCAGTTCAGTTCAGTCACTCAGTCATGTCTGACTCTTTGTGACCCCATGAATCGCAGCACGCCAGGCCTCCCTGTCCATCACCAACATCCGGAGTTCACCCAGACTCATGTCCATCGAGTCAGTGATGCCATCCAGCCATCTCATCCTCCATCATCCCCTTCTCCTCTTGCCCCCAATCCCTCCCAGCATCAGAGTCTTTTCCAATGAGTCAGCTATTCGCATGAGGTGGCCAAAGTACTGAAGTTTCAGCCTTAGCATCATTCCTTCCAAAGAAATCCCAGGGTTGATCTCCTTCAGAATGGACTGGTTGGATCTCCTTGCAGTCCAAGGGACTCTCAAGAGTCTTCTCCAACACCACAGTTCAAAAGCATCAATTCTTCGGCGCTCAGCCTTCTTCACAGTCCAACTCTCACATCCATACATGACCACAGGAAAAACCATAGCCTTGACTAGACGGACCTTAGTCGGCAAAGTAATGTCTCTGCTTTTGAATATGCTATCTAGGTTGGTCATAACTTTTCTTCCAAGGAGTAAGCGTCTTTTAATTTCATGGCTGCAATCACCATCTGCAGTGATTTTGGAGCCTAGAAAAATAAAGTCTGACACTGTTTCCACTGTTTCCCCATCTATGTCCCATGAAGTGATGGGACTGGATGCCATGATCTTCGTTTTCTGATCNGAAGTTAAACAAGCAGGGTGACAATATACAGCCTTGATGTACTCCTTTTCCTATTTGGAACCAGTCCGTTGTTCCACGTCCAGTTCTAACTGTTGGTTCCTGACCTGCATACAGATTTCTCAAGAGGCAGGTCAGGTGGTCTGGTATTCCCATCTCTTTCAGAATTTTCCACAGTTTATTGTGATCCACACAGTCAAAGGTTTTGGCATAGTCAATAAGGCAGAAATGGATGTTTTTCTGGAACTCTCTTGTTTTTTCGATGATCCAGTGGATGTTGGCAATTTGATCTCTGGTTCCTTTGCCTTTTCTAAAACCAGCTGTTAGAAAAGTATAAAATAAGTGTTGCTTCTCGGAATGGTATATTCTTCTTCTTTAAGGCTATCTTGACTGTTTTTGATTATCTATTTCTAATTTCAGTCTTAGTGTCACTTTATTGAATTTCACAAAATAATACGTGTTTAAGTCTTTGGTTCATGTTGCACTGAAACACTACATCACTTTGGAGAAAATGAATTTCTTGATAAAACTGAGCTTTCTGTTTCAAAATTATGATATGAATTTTTAATTATATAGGTGTTCTTTAATGTCTAAAACACTTTTCATAACTTTCTCCGCAAAGGCATATACATAAAGTTTTTTAGATTCAATTATAGATAATGAGTATGTTTGATATCAGATTCTTGAATAGGCTTTCATGGAGGAGTCTCCTTCTGACACTGCTTCAGCTGAATGGTGTCACCCTTAGGGCATGTTGGGGAGAGTTAATCAGTCTAATGTTAGCTCAGGTTCAGTATCAAGTCAGGAGTGTCCAACCACTGTGCTTGGTAAAAGAAGATTTTGATTTGTTTGTTTTTTCAAGTGATTCACTTAGAAAGATAAGGGACTGATGCACTGTAACGTTTGTGAGAGGGACAGAGAAGGAGAAGGTGTGGGAAGAGAGGTGAGAACTCAGCAGAGGCTCCCAGCCTTGTTCACCTGGAAGCTGAAGACAGACATGGCTTCCCTGTCCCCTCTTCTTGTCTCCATCCAGTGGGAAATTCCTCCAGTCTGCAGGGGGACGCCAGTTCTTGGGGGGAGTTAATGTGGTTCTTTCTTTTCTTCCAGGTGTTTGACTTTGAACTGAGTCCAGAAGACATGAAAGCAATTGATGCCCTCAACAGAAATAGGAGATACTATGAATTTTTACCGTAAGTGACTTGCAGATGTTTTACACATATGTCATTTTCTGTAGCAGGCAGTTCAGTAGGGGAACTAAGCTTTTTAAAGCTTAATTTTTGGAAGACAGTTCTGATTTCCAGCATAGGAGTAAACCAGGGGCTTCCTGCAGACCTCACACCAGAGGTTTCCCCTAGGGCTTCATCTTGGACCAACCAAAATGTGATTGGAGCCCAGAACAGTGCGTCAATAAAATCCCGAGTTCACATCATAGTGAATTTACTACTTTGTGCCCTTGATCCCTGTGCCTGGTGTACCTCCTCTCAGGGCTGAGAGACTCAGGAAACAGAGGGCACAGTGTCCGCAGACCAGTGTTCATGCAAGGACTTGTGAACATCTTTCATCTTTAATTCTTTTTACATCAGGGGAAAATAATTATATTAATAATAACTATATAATAATGACTCCATCATGCATTACATTCTTGTTTTGTTGTTTTTGTTTAATCTCTAAGTCCTGTATGACTCTCTACCATCCCATGCACTATAGCCCAATAGGCTCCTCTGTTCTTGGGATTTCCTTGGCAATAATACTGGAGTGGATTGCTGTTTCCTTCTCCAATGGATCTTGTGACCCTAGGGATCGAACCCAGGTTTCCTGCTTGGCAGGTGGATCTTTAACGCTGAGCCACCTGGGAAGAAGGCATTCATATTACGCCTAACAAAATTACAAAATGTATTGTTGATATTTTTTGTGAAGATGGGCCCATGAAATCCAATGTACATCTGTGCTACAATGTCACAGGGGGCCTGCTTCCACCCTGTCCCCTAAGTGTCTGGTGGATTTCTCTCTAATGGGCATTTTTCTCCAAACCATCATCCATTTCTTTCAAATTGGTCTCTTCATTGGCCTTTTCCCCCTAACTCCCACATCCTCATCCTTGTTATCTCACAAAGCTGAATTACCAGTAGATCATGAGCTTAACTGACCCTCTGGTGAGTGACTTCTGTGTCCTTAGCAGGACATACCCAGATAGGATCATGTGGGGCTCTGGTTTCTTGAGTAAAGACTCACACCTGTGTTGTATTTGTTCTTCAGTGATCCATCCACTGTGGAGTCCCTACCTCCTGTACTTTGACTTAGTCACTAACATGGGATTCCAGCTGCCTAATTACTGCAGGAGGATATCAAGACTGAAGAGACAGATGACTGATCAAACAGGGAGAAGTTGGAAGGGAGTTTAGAGAGAAGGGAATACAAATTATTGGTAAAATGAAGATTTTGTTTCCAATGAAGGATCTCAAAACTCTCCCTATTGCTTGTAAAGCTGTATTATGCTTCTGAGAAAAGCCATGATAAAAGAAAAAATGTGGAAGGTTATTTTTCTGTACTTAGGGGCTCTTAAGTATAATTCTATGTTCTTCTTCATAGGCTGTGAATGCCTAGACTTACTCCTTTTTGTGGGCTTGGGTCAACAGCACAGCTCCTGGCACTTGGAATTCCTCAGAGTGCACTTTTTAATGAACTGAAAAGGACAAATTCAGAAAGAAAAGTAAAAAGACAAAAAAAAAAAGGAAAACAGCAGTAATACTAATACAATTGTTTTAATACACTATAAATTAAGAAAGGAATATTCCCACTTTGAGCTGGGTGATTATTCAGGTGCTTGTGGCAGCTCTTCAGTTGCCTCTTCAGTTCCAGGCACTCTGCATTTTTGGAATGGTCATTTGCTTGCCCATACACCATGGATGTATGAAAAAGGGCAACTAATTTGTTCACTGGGCACCTTTTCATCATCTAGGGGCAGAAGTTTCACCTGTGTCTGAAATGATTGCTACAGTTACTGCCTGACCTTGTGGTCTCTTATAAATTGTAACAAGTCAAATTGCCTGTCACTGTGGAGAGAATATTGCATGTGGATGTTGGGACTGGGCGTGCAGGTGCCATGTGCATGTGGAGCAGACACCGCATGTGTGCTTGCCAGGGGGGAAGGAGGGACATGTTTGTAGATTTAGAGTTTTAGCCCATCCTGACCGCATCATAGAGTAATGCTCTATGACAACATGACTGATTTAATAAATGAATCCTCCTCCTTCTCTTTCAGTGGTGTTGGTCACCCTGAGTATCCATTCTCTGAAGAATATTGACTCTCAACTCTCACTGAGATTCTTCGAGAATTTCTTCATCTACGGTGGTTAAGATTTTTGTACTTGGTGAAGGTACTTAAATGAAGTGTCTGTGCCGGGAGCCAGCGTGAGGAATCCTGTCCATGGCAAAGGTCATGAGGAAGGAGGCCTGACAATATGCAAAGGTGGGATCAAGCCTCAGGGGTCCCCCTGGAGATTCTTGAGCATCTACCCCTGAAACCAAAATCTGTCTGTTATACTACACTCTTCTGACATTAACAGGGGTATCCCCAACCAACTTTCTCTGGAAAAGTAACTTAGAGCTCCAGATAATAGTCTCCTGCACATAAAAGGAGTGTCTCAGGTCAAACCTCTCTGCTGGCAGACTAGCTTGTGTGACAGGATTATCCACACTCTTGCTACTATGTACATGATTCTTTACAACCTCTCAACCATAAACAGAAGAGAGTTTGGAGTGTTTTGAAAGTCTTAGTTAGCATAGGGTTTTTCTAAAGATAAAAATCATGTTGGTGAAGGGTTTTATTACTGAGTTAATGATTGCTGCCAGGCCTCCATATCCTTAGGAACCTGGGAGTATGTTAATCAATGTAATTGGAATGTAGAAAAAGAGATATAGTAGTTTTGATGTTAGCAATACTAGACTTTAGAGTTAATGAATTTTCTCTTTGTTATAGATCACTGTACTCCTCTTTTTTGTTAGAAATCATTGTGTCCTTGCTATGTAAGAATGTAACTTTATCACTATCTTAAGACTAAGTAGATCTTAAGGGAAAACAAGTTTTCTGTTCGACTAACCTTTATCAATAGAAAGAAAGGTGGGTCCATAAAATGTTAATCGGTCTCCAGACCAGAAGATATTGTAAACAAATGTAAGACCCTTGTAAGAACAAAGATATGCTGAGAACGCTGTCTTTAGATAAGGGTCGGAGCACCTGACCCTGCGTGACTCTGTTTCTTACATTTATCTCTATGTACAACTAAAAGTATAAAAGTGGACCTGGAAAATAAAGAAACGGACCAGTTCCTGGAAAGACTGGTTTCCCCCATGTGGTCTTTTCTCGTTCTCTTCTTTTCTGGCTGAATTCCCATCTGGAGCGTGGAGGCTCGCCAAGCCTACTAATTTTGCCTGGGCTTCTAAGATCTGAATGGGGAGGCACTTTGTGCCTCCACTCCTTTGGGAGACCGGGAAGGTGCCTGTGGCCTACGTAGGTGGCGCAAACTCCTTGTCTCGGAGTTTTATTGGTTCTCCGCGTAAACCAAGTTATTCAGCCTCTTTTCTCCACTAATTTACCTACTACACTATTCTTTCCTAATCTCTCTTTATATCTCTAATTAAATAGTTCTTTCCTAGATGCCAACTCTGTCCCCGCTTCAAATTCCCTGGATCCAGCGGTACTGGACCCCAGCATATCTGAACTTTGGAAAGCTTGCCTTTCTTTTTTTAAAAATAAAAAGTTCGTGAAACAATAAAGACTTCAAGTAAGAACTCTTGTTTCTGATCATTAAAATAATAACTTCAAATTATAGAAAATTTGGAAAATAGAAGGGACCAGATAGAAAATAAAGATCAGTTGTTTTTACCCATTAAAAATACTTACCTTGGTACATTTACCTTGTGATGTTCCTAGACAAATGTGTGCATTTATTTACTTAGAAAGACAAACAAACTTTAATCGAAAGGTTGTATACTTCTTTTGAAACTTAGCATACATATCTTGGTAAGCTAAAAGAATGATTAAAAAAAATTGGGTGTTGTATTTTGCTTCCTGTAAAGTAGCATATTTTACTCATTTACTCATTTTACTCATTACTCTGCCCCTGCTTAGCATTTTGATGAATCCTTACATATTTTGAGTTCATTCACTGGTCATTCAGCAAAACTTTACTGAACATTCTGTAGAAAGGCATTGTTTCATCAACAAATGTCAATAAGTGAGGTAAATTCTTGAGTCGTTAGTCTCATGGAGAATGAGACTGAATGATATCAGGAGAATTTAGCTGTTAGAAATGGGTATGTGTCTGTTGAGATAGTTCTGTATAACATCTTGCATTTCTGTACAGCTCGGCAGAGACATCAACTACCCTTGATCCCACACAACTTTTCATTTCTACAAAACAGCCTTGAAGATAGAGACAGTGATTGTTGCATTTCTCTGGAACAGAAAACGCTTATTCCAGGAAGGAAGAGTGTTCCTGGAACATTTAAGGGCCATCAAGTTGGCTGATGTGGGTGGAGTTTAGTGAGGTGGGGAGACAGGAGCTGAAGACAAGTCAGAGAGCCGGTGGGGCAGGGGGTCCTTGTCATATAGGCTTTTAAAGGACTTTACTGTGAGGGAAATGGAGAAGGATAGTTCCAGAACACTGTTCTCTCTGAGAGCTGATGGCCACCCTGGCCTGTCCAGATGTGCTGCCTGTCTGAGCCGGCTCTGCCAGCTGCCTACACTGCCCACTCTTCCCAGCCTGAGTGGCCCTCTCCCTGGGGGCAGTAAACTGGATCCAGAGGCACTGAAGTGGTGTCTGTGGGCCGGGGAGCACACAGGCTGCCCAGTAAACTGGCCAAGTCCTGGACAACATCCGGCTGCCTCCTCAGCCTGTTCCAGGAGCAGGAGCAGGTGCGTGTGTGAGGAGAGGAGTCAGGTTCCCAGGTCTCCTGTGGCTCCCTGGGTTTTCAGGAGCTGTGGGGCTGCGACGTCCCAGGGTCATCTCAGGGATGCGGTACCCAGTGTGTGGTGTCTCCAGGATCTCTCCAGGGAGGACCTCTGAGCCCCTGTTTCTCCTTGTCTGGGGCACTCCTGTGGCCTAGTCCTGATCTGACGGCTTCTTTTCCTTTCCTATCCAGCTCCATGGGGATGGTTCTATCCAGCCTTGGTGTGGAGGAGTCTTCCTGCTTGTGTCGTGTGTTTTCAGGAGGTGGGACCCCCTAATGTGCTTCTGGGGGAGCTGAGCTCAGCGTCCTCTTGCCCACCTGGATCTCCTCCCCAGGACAGTCTGTGATACTCACTGCACACTAAGTGTGGCTCCTGTGATTGTTCAGGAAGAGTCGATGCCGATTTCTTTTCTTCCTTTCATGGATCAGGCTTTCCAGGTAGGGCGGTGTTAAAGAATCTGCCTGACAGTGCAGGAGATACAGGTTGCATCCCTGATCCAGGAAGATCCACTGGAAAAGGAAATGGCAGCCCACTCCAGTATTCTTGCCTGGAGAATACCATGGACAGAGAAACCTGTGGGGTCCATGGTGTCACAATGGGGGGTCTTGACTTAGCGCCTAAACATTAACAAAAACAGTTTCATGGCTCATGTTTTTCTCTCTTTTTTCCTCTTTGTCTCTTTTTTTAGCTTTGTTGTTCCACCTTTCTTTATTGTATGGCTTTTCTCTCTCTCCCTCTGTGTGTTTATGACTGGGTACTTGGACAAGCACAGTACATCCGCTGTTTGCAGAGTCATACCACATCCTGATTGTCCTTCACTAGCTGACATGGCATGTGCCTGGTCCTAGGGTCAGCCCAACAGGAAACAAAGGGAAACTCAGTTCATTTCTGAGTCAACAAATTACCTGGCCCATGAATAGCTTTCTGATTTTGGGAAATTTATGATTGTTTTTGAATGCCTTCAGTTCAGTTCAGTTCAGTCGCTCAGTCGTGTCCGACACTTTGCGACCCCATGAATCGCAGCACACCGGCCTCTCTGTCCATCACCAACTCCCGGAGTTCACTCATACTCATGTCCATCGAGTTGGTGATACCATCCAGCCACCTCATCCTCTGTTGTCCCCTTTTCATTCTGCCCCCAATCCCTCTCAGCATCAACTCTTTTCATGAGGTGTCCAAAGTACTGGAGTTTCAGCTTTAGCATCAGTCCTTCCAAAGAACACCCAGGGCTGATCTCCTTTAGAATGGACTGGTTGGGTCTCCTTGCAGTCCAAGGGACTCTCAAGAGTCTTCTCCAACACCACAGTTGAAAAGCATCAATTCTTCGGCACTTAACCTTCTTCACAGTCCAACTCTCACATCCATACATGACCACCGGAAAACCATAGCCTTGACTAGACGGACCTTTGTTGGCAAAGCAATGTCTATGCTTTTCAATATGCTATCTAGTTTGGTCAAAACTTTCCTTCCAAGGAGTAAGCATCTTTTAATTTCATGGCTGAAGTCACCATCTGCAGTGATTCTGGAGTCCCAAAAAATAAAGTCTGACACTGTTTCCACTGTTTCCCCATCTATGTCCCATGAAGTGATGGGACCAGATGCCATGATCTTCGTTTTCTGAATGTTGAGCTTTAAGCCAACTTTTTCACTCTCCTCTTTCACTTTCATCAAGAGGCTTCTTAGTTCCTCTTCACTTTCTGCCATAAGGGTAGTGTCATCTGCATATCTGAGGTTATTGATATTTCTCCTGGCAATCTTGATTCCAGCTTGTGCTTCTTCCAGCCCAGCATTTCTCATGATGTACTCTGCATAGAAGTTACATAAGCAGGGTGACAATATACAGCCTTGATGTACTCCTTATCCTGTTTGGAACCAGTCTGTTGTTCCTTGTCCAGTTCTAACTATTGCTTCCTGACCTGCATACAGATTTCTCCAGAAGCATGTCAGGTGGTCTGGTATTCTCATCTCTTTCAGAATTTTCCACAGTTTATTGTGATCCACACAGTCAAAGGTTTTGGCATAGTCAATAAAGCAGAAATAGATGATTTTCTGGAACTCTCTTGCTTTTTCGATGATCCAGCAGATGTTGGCAATTTGATCTCTGGTTCCTCTGCCTTTTCTAAAACCAGCTTGAACAGCTGGAAGTTCATGGTTCACATATTGCTGGAGCCTGGCTTGGAGAATTTTGAGCATTACACTACTAGCGTGTGAGATGAGAGCAATTGTGTGGTAGTTTGAGCATTCTTGGGCATCACCTTTCTTTTGGATTGGAATGAAAACTGACTTTTTCCAGTCCTGTGGCCACTGCTGAGTTTTCCAAATTTTCTGGCATATTGAATGCAGCACTTTCACAGCATCATCTTTCCAGATTTGAAATAGCTCTACTGGAATTCCATCACCTCCACTATCTTTGTTCATAGTGATGCTTTCTAAGGCCCACTTGACTTCACATTCCAGGATGTCTGACTCTATATGAGTGATCACACCATTGTGATTATCCGAGTCATGAAGATCTTTTTGGTACAGCTCTTCTGTGTATTCTTGCCACCTCTTCTTAATAT
The DNA here is from genome assembly GCA_006410935.1 of Redunca redunca. Classification (NCBI taxonomy): domain Eukaryota; kingdom Metazoa; phylum Chordata; class Mammalia; order Artiodactyla; family Bovidae; genus Redunca; species Redunca redunca. The sequence continues at coordinate 4,752 of SJYQ01015882.1, read as the reverse complement.
CTTCTGCTTCTGTTAGTTCCATACTATTTCTGTCCTTTATCGAGCCCATCTTTGCATGAAATGTTCCCTTGGTATCCCTAATTTTCTTGAAGAGATCTCTAGTCTTTCCCATTCTGTTGTTGTCCTCTGTTTCTTTGCATTGATCGCTGAAGAAGGCTTTCTTATCTCTTCTTGCTATTCTTTGGAAATCTGCATTCAGATGCTTATATCTGATGCTCTTCTCCTTGGCTTTTTGCTTCTCTTCTTTTCACAGCTATTTGTAAGGCCTCCCCAGACAGCCATTTTACTTTTTTTTGCATTTCTTTCCCATGGGGATGATCTTGATCCATGTTTCCTGTACAATGTCACGAACCTCATTCCATAGTTCATCAGGCACTCTATCTATCAGATCTAGGCCCTTAAATCTATTTCTCACTTCCACTGTATAATCATAAGGGATTAGATTTTGGTCATACCTGAACAGTCTAGCTGTTTCCCCTACTTTCTTCGATTTAAGTCTGAATTTGGTAGTAAGGAGTTCATGATCTGAGCCACAGTCAGCTCCTGGTCTTGTTTTTGTTGACTGTATAGAGCTTCTCCATCTTTGGCTACAAAGAATATAATCAATCTGATTTCGGTGTTGACCATCTGGTGATGTCCATGTGTAGAGTCTTCTCTTGTGTTGTTGGAAGAGGGTGTTTGCTATGACCAGTGCATTTTCTTGGCAAAACTCTATCAATCTTTGCCCTGCTTTATTCCACATTTCAAGGCCAAATTTGCCTGTTACTCCAGGTGTTTCTTGCCTTCCTACTTTTGCATTCCAGTCCCCTATAATGAAAAAGACATCTTTTTGGGTGTTAGTTCTAAAAGATCTTGTAGGTCTTCATAGAACTGTTCAACTTCAGCTTCAGCTTTACTGCTTGGGATATATACTTGGATTACTGTGATATCGAATGGTTTGCCTTAGAGATGAACAGTGATCATTCTGTCATTTTTGAGATTGCATCCAAGTACTGCATTTCAGACTCTTTTGTTGACCATGATGGCTACTCCATTTCTTCTGAGGGATTCCTGCCCGCAGTAGTAGATGTAATGGTCATCTGAGTTATATTCACCCATTCCAGTCCGTTTTAGTTCACTGATTCTTAGAATGTCGATGTTCACTCTTGCCATCTCTTGTTTGACCACTTCCAATTTGCCTTGATTCATGGACCTGACAGTCCAGGTTCCTATGCAATATTGCTCTTTACAGCATCAGACCTTGCTTCTATCACTAGTCACATCCACAGCTGGGTATTGTTTTTGCTTTGGCTCCATCCCTTCATTCTTTCTGGAATTATTTCTCCACTGATCTCGTCCAAGTAAAGGAGCAGCGGCTGCGCTTTGCTGGAGCAGGCTTGAAGAGATACCCCATGCCCAAGGTAAGAGAAACCCAAGTAGGATGGTAGGCATTGCACGAGGGCATCAGAGGACAGACTCACTGAAACCATACTCACAGAAAACTAGTCAATCTAATCACACTAGGGCCACAGCCTTGTCTAACTCAATGAAACTAAGCCATGCCCACAGGGCAACCCAAGACGGGCGGGTCATAGTGGAGAGGTCTGACAGAATGTGGTCCACTGGAGAAGGGAATGGCATACCACTTCAGTATTCTTGCCTTGAGAACCCCATGAACAGTATGAAAAGGCAAAATGATAGGATACTGAAAGAGTAACTCCCCAGGTCAGTAGGTGCCCAATATGCTACTGGAGATCAGTGGAGAAATAACTCCAGAAAGAACCTTCCCCTTAGCACTGCTTTTACCGTTTCCCATAGGTTTTGGGTCGTTGTGTTTTCATTTTCATTTGTTTCTATGCATACTTTGATTCTTTTTTATTTCTTCTGTGAAGAAGCGTGTTGTTCAGCCTGCATATGTTGGAATTTTTAATAGTTTTTCTCCTGTAATTGAGATCTAATCTTAGTGCATTGTGGTCTGAAAAGATGCTTGGAATGATTTAAAGTTTTTTGAATTTACCAAGGCTAGATTTATGGCCCAGGATGCCATCTATCCTGGAGAAGGTTCTGTGTGCACTTGGGAAAAAGTTGAAATTCATTGTTTTGGGGTGAAATGTCCTATAGACATCAATTAGGTCTAACTGGTCTATTGTATCACTTAAAGTTTGTGTTTCCTTGTTAATTTTCTGTTTAATAGGTGTGAGTAGGGTATTAAAGTAGCCCACTATTATTGTGTTATTGTTAATTTCCCCTTTCATGTTTGTTAGCATTTGCCTTACATATTGCGGTGCTCCTATGTTGGGTGGATATATATTTATAATTGTTATATCTTCTTCTTGGATTAATCCTTTGATCATTATGTAGTGTCCTTCTTTGTCTCTTTTCACACCCTTTACTTTAAAGCCTATTTTATCTGATATGAGTATTGCTCTCTTTTGGTCTCTATTTTCTTTTGGTCTTTATTTGTGTGGAATACCTTTTTCCAGTCCTTCACTTTTAGCCTGTATGTGTCCCTGTATTGAGGCGGTCTCTTGTAGACAACTTATATAGGAGTCTTGTTTTTATATGCATTCAGCCAGTCTTTCTTTGTCTTTCGGTTGGGGCATTCAAGCCATTTACATTTAAGGTAATTATTGATAAGTATGATCCCGTTGCCATTCACTTTGCTGTTTTGAATTCAAGTTTATACACTCTTTCTGTGTTTCCTGTCTAGAGAACATCCTTTAGCATTTGTTGGAGAGTTGGTTTGGTGGTGCTGAATTCTCTCAGCTTTTGCTTTCCTTTAAAGTTTTTGATTTCTTGATGGAGAAGTTTAAATAAAGTGTCTGAACTTCTGAAACCATGCCTTTCCTTTAAAAAATAAGCAGTTTATGAAGCAGCATAGACTTAAAAGTAAAAATGTTTCCTGATCATTGAAATAATACATATGTATGACAGAATATTTAGATAGAGAAGGGACAGGATAGGAAATAAAGATCAGCTGTGTTTACCCATTCGATAATACTTACCTTTGGTGCATTTAGCCTGTAATTTTCCTAGACACATATGTGAGTTTGTTTACAAAGACATATAAACTTCAGTGTACAGATTGCAACTTCATTTGAAACAGCCTAAGTATCTTGGTAAGCTAAAAATATGATTTAAAAAATCCAGTATTATATTTTGCTTCCTGTACAGCAAGCAGCACATCTTAGTCATTTATGTAATTTCTTATTTGTCTGCCCATGCTCAGCATTTTGATGAATCCTTACATATTTTGAGTTTATTCATTGGTCATTAAGCAAAACTTTATTGACATTCTTTAGAAAGACATTGTCATATCAACAAGTGTCAATAAGTGAAATGAGAAATGTCTTGAGTCATTAGTCTCATGGAGAATGAGACTGTGAATGAAATCAGAAGAATTTAACTGTTAGAAATGGATAAGTGCTCGTTGAGATAATTCTGCACAATCTCTCCCATTTCTGTACTTCTGTTAGACAGAGCCATCAACTACACTTCAGTTCACACAACTTTTCATTTGTAAAACACAGCCTTGAAACACAGAGACATTGGCTCCCTGCTTTTCTCTGGCACAGAGAATGCTTATTCTAGGAAGGAAGAGTGTTCATGGAACATTTAAGAGGCAGAAAGTGGACTGCCGTGGGTGGAAGTTAGTGAAGTAGGGAGACAGGAGATGAAGACAGGTCAGAGAGCTGGTGGGGCAGAGGGTCCTTGTCACATTGGCTTTTAAAGGACTTACGGTGAGGGAAATGAAGAAGGATATTTCCAGGACCCTACTCCCTGATCCCCTCTCATAGCCAATGGCCACCCTGGCCCATCCAGATGTCCTGCTGGTCTGAGCCGGCTCTGTACCCTCACTGCCCACTCTGCCCAGCATGGGTGGCCCTCACCCCAGGGGGAGTGAACTGGATCCAGAGGCACTGAGGGGGCATCTGTGGGCTGGGGGGCACACAGACTGCCCAGTAAACGGGCTGAGTCCTGGGCAGTTTCCGGTGACTCCCTCAGCCTGTTCCAGGAGCAGGAGCTGGTGTGTGTCTCAGGAGAGGAGTCAGGTTCCAGGTCCTCCTGTGGGTCCCCTTGGGTTCACAGCAGCTGCGGGGCTGCGACCTCCTGGGGTCGTCCCAGGGCTGCAGTGCCCAGTGTGTGGTGTTCACGGGTCTCTCCAGGGAGAACCTCCGAACCCTTGTTCCTCCTCCTCGTCTGGGGCACTCCTGTGGGCTCAGTCCTGATCTGACGGCTTCTCTTCCCTTCCCACCCAGCTCCGAGGGGATGTTTCTATCCAGCCTTGGTATGGAGGAGTCTTCCTGCTTGTGTCGTGTGTTTTCAGGAGATGGGACCCCCTAATGTGCCTTTGGGGGAGCTGAGCTCAGCGTCCTCTTGCCCACCTGGAGCTCCTCCCCAGGACAGTGTTTGACATTCACTGTGCTCTAAGTGTGGCTCCTGTGATTGTTCAGGAAGAGTCGATGCAGATTTTGTTTTTTCCTTTCATGGATCAGGCTTCCCAGGTAGGGCAGTGGTAAAGCATCTGCCTGACAGTGCCGGAGATACGGGTTCGGTTTCAGATCCAGGAAGATTCACTGGAAAAGGAAATGGCAGCCCACTCCAGCATTCTTAGCCGCAGAATCCCATGGACAGAGCAACCTGTGTGGCTACCGTCCATGGGGTTGCAATAGTCTGACTTAGCGACTAAACAATAACAAAACTGTTTCATGGCTCATGTTTTTCTCTCCTTTTTCACCTGTTTTTTTTTTTTTTTTTATAATTTTTATTTTT
>SJYQ01015855.1:53357-67654 GCA_006410935.1 Redunca redunca | reverse complement strand
TAATTTCATGGCTGCAGTCACCATCTGCAGTGATTTTGGAGCCCCAAAAAATAAAGTCAGCCACTGTTTCCACTGTTTCCCCATCTATTTCACATGAAATGATGGGACCAGATGCCATGATCTTAGTTTTCTGAATGTTGAGTTTTAAGCCAAATTTTTCACTCTCTTCTTTCACTTTCATCAAGAGGCTCTTTAGTTCTTCTTCGCTTTCTGCCATAAGGGTGGTGTCATCTGCATATCTGAGGTTGTCGATATTTCTCCCAGCAATCCTGATTCCAGCTTGTGCTTCATCCAGTCCAGCATTTCTCATGATGTACTCTGCATATAAGTTAAATAAGCAGGGTGACAATATACAGCCTTCTTATTTACAGTATACAGACAATATATTCCTTTCCTTATTTAGAATCAGTCTGTTGTTCCATGTCCAGTTCTAACTGTTGCTTCCTGACCTGCATACAGATTTATCAGGAGGCTGGTCAGGTGATCTGGTATTCCTGTCTCTTCATGAATTTTCCACAGTTTGTTGTGATCCACACAGTAAGGCTTTGGCATAGTCAATAAAGCTGAAGTAGATGTTTTCTGGAACTCTTGCTTTTTCGTGATCCAATGGATATTGGCAGTTTGGTCTCTGGTTCCTCTGCCTTTTCTAAATCAAGCTTAAACATCTGTAACTTCACAGTTCACGTACTGTTGAAGCCTGTAGATGTAGATTACATGTAGATTTGTGTAATAACCACAACAGTCAAGATTCAGAACAATTCTGTTACAGTTCAGTTCAGTCGCTCAGTCGTGTCCAACTCTTTGCAACCCCATGGACTGCAGCACTCCACTCTCCTCTTTCCGGGTGTAAATAATGGAGTGGGTACCATCTCCTACTCCAGGGAATCTTCCTGACCTAGGGATCCAACCAAAATCACTTGGGTCTCCTGTACTAGTGGGCAGATTCTTTACCACTAACACTACCTGGGAAGCCCATGGCTAGGATTTAGTGGATGATATGTGTTGAATGGAGCACATACCCAAGATCACTGTATTCTCAGAAAGGTTCAATAATTTTGCTCTGAGTAGTGGGAGAAAGCAGAGGAAAATGGGGCTCAGAATTATTACTGGACTTTTAATGTGCATGAAAAAGGTTGGGATGGGAAAGAAACACAGAAGCCTCTTATTGACCAGAAGTATGCCAGGATTAACACATACACACAAATACATGCTGTCTTAGTCCATTTGGGTTTCTATTTGATATAACAAAGTGCCCTAAACTGAGTGTCTTACAAACAGCAAACGTTTATTTTCCACAATTCCACAGACTGAAAAATGCAAGATCATAGCCCTGGCAAATTCAGTGTCTGTTGAGGACCCACTTCCTCATAGATGATGATCGTCTCCTTACAACCCCACGTAGTAGGAAGGATGGGGGAGCTGTCTCTGGCCTCTTTCATTAGGGCACTAGTCCCATTCATGAGGATTCTGCCCTCATGACCTATTCACCTCCCAAAGGCCCCACCTCCTATTTACCATCCCCTTGGGGGTTAGGTTTCAACGTTTGAATTTTGGGAGGACACGAACCTTCAGACCATAACACACATCTTTAAAATGAGGTGACTTTCAGAAACCTCCCCCTCATCACCACCTCCGTCACCTATTGGAATAAACAAGAAGTCTCCCTGTTGCAGCCCAAGAACCGAACCGCTGGTCTGTTCCCTCTGAATAGCACAGGTCAGAAGTTAAACCGTCAGCCAGTGCCTGGTCTTGCAATCGCCACCGCAGAGCCCTGTTCGATTGTCTGTGGCCAACCACAGACTTTAAGCGCTGGTGACCTTGACATATTCCACAGGCACAGAAAGCACTGGCTTATAGCCTGACAGGGTGTGAGAGCAGAAAGCATTCCCTTTACAAATTCTCACACAATTAGAATGCATAATGTTCCACAAGCATTTTTTTCCCCCACAGACTTTTTTTTTTTCCTTTCAGAGCCTGACGATAACACCAAATCCCCAGGGTGAGAAGTGGGGGTTTTGTGCTTCCTATCACAAGGACACCCATTTACCCAGGAGCAGAGCCCAGGCACTAGTTCCTCTTCACCACTTTACATGACGCTTCAGTGAGCCCCTACATATGAGTCCATTCCAAGAGCGCTTTCTTAAGTCCAATCTGTTTGTCAGCCTGACAAAGTCAGCCTAGTGTGAAAGTCGCTCAGACGTGTCCAGCTCTTTGCAACTCCATGGACTATACAGTCCATGGCATTCTCCAGGCCAGAATACTGGCGTGGGTAGTCTTTCCCTTCTCCAGAGGATCTTCCCAACCCAGGAATTGAACCCAGGTCTCCCACATTGCAGGCAGATTCTTTACTGTCTGAGCTATCAGGGAAGCCCAAAATTAGCCTAGGTACCCAACTAACACAATTGGCTGTATCGTACTGTATGGCAATAGGTTTCTAATACTTTTCACACAAATAATACATAAAAACAAACACAAAAAATAAAACATTTTAAATCTAACAGTATAATACCTTGAAAAGTACAGTAATATGAACTATATCACCGCTGCTCTTCCACTGGTTTCTGGACATTCTGGACTTGAAATAAAGATACGGTGCTACTGTATTCTATATGGCACTGAAAAATACACAAAAGCACAACCAGTTGTTAAGGATGTACACATATGCCAGTGTATGTCAGATGCATGAACTAACATGTTATTGGATGTGTGAAGGCACATTACCATTTTTGAAAGTTCTCAACTTTGAAGATTCGTGTGTAGGGGACTCATGTATTGGCAATTATGAACAGAGTAGTGGGCTTGGGAAAGACACACCGCTGCAGGGGATGTTTGGCACAGAGATCTCTTACAAAAGTGTGCTTCCTGGATCAGCACTATCAGCTGCATCCAGTGACTTGTTCATGATGCTATTTTCCAGCCGCAACTCATTTTGGAATCAGATTTTGAGGCTGTGTGCCATTAACCTGTGTGTTTTTCTTGTTTGCTATTTCCTTCTTGAGTATTAATTCACAGTTCATACTTTATATGGAGATTCAAAGAAATACAAAGTTCCAAGTATAATTAAGTACTAGTTTTACTAATCTCAACACCTTCCTTGTTGTTGTTGTGTCTGACTCTTTTTCGACCCAACTGACTGTAGCCCACCAGGCTCCTCTGTCCATGGGGTTTCCCAGGCAAGAACACTGGAGTGGGTTGTCATTTCCTTCTCTAGGGATCTTCCTAATCCAGGAATTGAACCCACATCTCCTGCATTAGCATGCAGATTTCTTTACAGCTAAGCCACTGGGGAAGGCAATGGCACTCCACTCCAGTACTCTTGCCTGCAAAATCCCATGGACGGAGGAGCCTAGTAGGCTGCAGTCCATGGGGTTGCTAAGAGTCAGACACAACTGAGTGACTTCACTTTCACTTTTCACTTTCATGCATTGGAGAAGGAAATGGCAACCCACCCCAGTGTTCTTGCCTGGAGAATCCCAGGAGTGGGAGAGCCTGGTGGGCTGCCATCTCTGGGGTCGCACAGAGTCAGACACAACTGAAGCAACTTAGCAGCAGCAGCAAGCCACTGGGGAAGCCCAGTCTCAACTCTTACTTATTACTAACTCATTACATTTGTTTGAATCTGTGTTTTAATAAGCCCTCCAGGTGATTTTGAGGCATAAGGAAGTTTGAGAACCAGTGAAGCTTGCCACAAAAAGATGCAAATTCAGTTTGTCAGCTTACTAGACTGGATAATCGTTCTTGTAGCAATGTAGATGGAAGAGTTGAGTATGACTTTAAATTCAGGAAAGAAATGTTTGAGCATCTACAAATCGTAGGTGCTATTCTAGCAAAACAGATGATGTCTCAACCTCATGGAGCTTACATTCTAACTCCTGGTAATTAGTGCTCTACAGGAAAAAAAAGCGTCAGATTTGGAGTGCTGTTTTTAGCAGGGTGGTGAAGAAAGGCCTCTTTTAGGACACAAAATTTGAGCAGATGCCCAAGTGAAGTGCAAGAGGGCACTCTGGCGGAAGGGAGGAGAAGAGTGACTGCCTGCCGGGAGCCTGAATCGAGAGCCGGTCTGATCAAGAAAGGCTGAGAAGGCAGGGTGGACAGTGGACAAGGGGAGGAGAGAAGGGGGTTGAGAGGCAGGACAGCGCAGGGTCTTCTGAGCCTCTCAAGTGTGTTTCCATTCCTTCTGCATGTGATGGGAAATTCTTGGAGGCTCTTGGACAGGAGAGGGCTGTACTTTGTTCTCTGTACTTAAGACCATTTGGCTGCTATGTGAAGGCCTGCCTGTAGAAAGATAAAAGTGAAAGCAATAAGTCTAGTTTGGAGTTCTAGCACAGTAGTCCACCTTAGGGATGATGACAGCTAGATCAATATGGTAACTGTGGAGCTGGTGGGAGCGGTTAGGTATAAGATGTATTTTAAAGATAAAGCTGGGATGGAGGAGGAAAAGGTCTACAGAGGAACCCATTCCTTGTCCTGGGTAAACATTAGGGTGTTGTTAGTCATACTGAGTGAAGAAAGTTTGACTCATTCAGTCTTTTCCGATTCTTTGTGACCCCATGGACTGTAGCTCACTGGGCTCCTCTGTTCAAGAAGTTCTCTGGACAAGAATACTGGAGTGGGTTGCCATTCTCTTCTCCAGAAGTTCTTCCCAACTCAGGAATCAAACCCAGGTCTCCTGCACTGCACATATTCGTTACCATCTGAGCCACCAGGGAAGCCACTGGTGGAGAAAAGAGATTGTCAAAGGTTTCCAATAAGTGTATTACATTTCTCTGTGGTGCTGAAATCATGGTACTGGACTGAGAAGAGGAGAGGTCGTTGATGGAGGGGTTCCTCCATGGACCACCTGACACGTCTGGATTTCCCGCTCTCTGGACGGCTGGTTCCTGTGTGGAGTGAGTGATGGCAGTGCTACTGCTACTGCTGAGTCCAGCAGGCAGCTGAGCCACATGCCTGCACAAAAAGAGCTGTGCTCAGAAGGAAGACAGCGCAGACTTTGGAGCAGAAACATCAAAAAGGACTGTTATTTCAATGAGATGTGTCCTGGCATTGCCACAAACGTATTCCCATCCCCTGGGCAGAATTCCTGAATTTTTGCTGTCCCTGTGCCTCTGTTCCCCTGCTCCTCTCCCTGGAATGTTCTTCCTGCCACTTCATCCTCTGGTGGATCCCCACTCACCCTGTAACACTCAACTCCGGCAAGACCTCACTGCATAAACCATCTCTGGCCTACTCTGGCCAGCCAGCCTTCACTGTTCTCCAAGACTGCCAAATTTCCTTGAAGACCATGCTTATGTTTGCCAGGCTTCCCTGGTAGCTCAGAGAGTAAAGAATCTGCCTGACATGCAGGAGACCTGGGTTTGATCCTTAAATCAGGAAGATCCCCTGGAGAAGAAAATGGCAATCCACCCCAGGATTCTTGCCTGGAGAATTCCATGAACAGAGGAGCCTGGTGGGCTACAGTCCATGGAGTCACAAAGAGTCAGAGGCAACTGGGTGACTAACACTCTCACTATGCATTTGTCAGAGGCATTGTAATAATGTCAGCCCATGCCTATGTCCCCTTTTGGACTGGGAGTTCCTGAGTGCAGGAACTGGGCATCTCAGAGTCTAGCAAAGACCTTAGTATACACGGGAAACACTCAACCATCTTTGTTAAAAGATTAGCCTTCATGGTTGCAATTGTTTGGTTTGGTTTCATATTCTCAAATCTTGCTCTCATATATAAGCCAAGGAAGAAGACAGAATGTGTGCTGTGTGGTATCATTTGAAATGTGCATGTGAATGGTGTCAGGCAGGGTACTTAGCCTCTAAATATGACATATCCCCTCCCATCTAAATTGAACCTGAAATTACTCCATTAAAAGTCATCCCCCAATTTAGACTCCACTGGCTAATCTATAAATACCCCTTGAGAGCATAAACTACTAAGTTCAGTGCTTCTTAGCTAAATGTGCTTATGAACCACTTGGGGATCTTGTTAGAACTCAGACTCTGATTCTGGGGGAGGGAAGGCTGAAATTCTGCATTTCAAATTAGCTGCTTATCTGCAGATCTCACTTTGATGGCCATGATCTAGGTAGTGCTCTTCAAACCTCAAAGTGTATCAGAGTCACTTGGAGGGCCTCTTAAAGCCCACCCCCAGATTTTCTGATTCAGTAGGTATGGATTACGACTTTGCGTTTCTGCTTCTTTTTAAATTAATTTATTTTAATTGAAGGATAAATACTTTACAATATTGTGATGGCTTTTGCCATACATCAACGTGAATTGGCCACAGGTACATTTGTGTCCCCCCTTCCTTAACTCCCCTACCCCCTTCGTCCCCGCCCTATCCCACAAAATAACTCTTAGTTCCTAATGTGGAATTCTCCTTCTCCAAGGAAAGAGAAGAATCTAGAGAACAGGAAGCAGAAGAAACCATAAGGGTATTATACTCACCCTTTCAAGAGTCATAGGACAAACCTAGGAATGGGGCTTGCTTCATGGGCTGATTGTCACTGGGCGCCTCACACTTAGAAGACCACACATTTGGTTTACTGCTCTGCCATCTTGAAATGTGCGATCATCTGGAGCAAGAAGCCCAAATTATGGCTGCAAATTATGCAGCCAGTACCGGCTGGTAATATATTATAGTCCTGAGTAACACAAGCTGAATGCTCTTCTAAAAGATGGCAGTTTATATACTTAGGGTGACCTCTGATTTTAGATTCTGAAAGATAGGGAATGAGTGATGAGTTGGAAGATATTAAAAAGAATACAGAGGTCGTTGAGAATAGGAAATTGAACAAGAATGGGAGAGAGGTCTAAAGCTAACAAGAAAATAGTGTCACTAACAGTAGATTGATATAGAAACAGTAAAAAACAAAAACAAAAAAACTTCATCTGACAGCACGGGGGAAATGACTGGCATTGTGGCTGAAATGCCATATTGAAAATTGGGAAAGATTTTTTTAAAATAGTAAAGATCATTATTTTTTTATTCAAGATCATAACTAGTGACTTTTTCTTTTTACTGAGAATTGAATAAGGGGAAATTAGCCCTAGTTTTCTCAAGGACACACTTAGAAAATAGAAGAGGGAGGGGATTCATGTTTGGGAACGCATGTACACTCGTGGTGAATTCATGTTAATGTTTGGCAAAACCAATACAGTATTGTAAAGTAAACTAAAGTTAAAATAAATATTAAAAAAAAAATAAATAGAAGAAAATCTTTTATGTATTTTTATGTATAACACAGTAAATTATCAGAGATCCAAGACTGTTATATTTTTTGCTATTCACCCTTCATGTCCCTGACCTTTTTTTCCTCCTTCCTTTTCTGTTCTCTTTCTTCTCTTCCCTTCCCTTAACTTCTGGAAAGGAGCAAGGAATAATAGTATTTCTACCAAGCTGTATTTGAAACTTCAGTCTAGGCTAAAGGTCCTGGAAATCAGTCTTGTCTGCCATATGGAAGTAGCACATCAAGTGGCGGTGCTGGCTGTGACTAGGTAAACAGATGAATTTAGTAGGGCTGTGTGGTTAGCGGGGTTTACATATGGGAAGTGATTTATACATTGGAGGACAAGCAGCACCACCATCGCTTTTAAAGAAATGATAGAAAAAACTTGCAGATAATCTTTGCATCCCTAATGAAAGAAACTGAAGATGACCAAGGCTGCTACTCCTTACCCTCTGCCCTCCTTCACTCCAGGCATGTGGCCAGATGGACAGTCTTTATAGCTATACTGGTTCAGGGAAAATTCTAGATCTTAGTACTGAGGGTATAGAGCACCAGGGAATTTTCAGACAGTTTGTAAAATTCTGTCTGTCTCTCTTTCTTTCAGGCTTAATAATATCAACAAAAAGAAATTTACAACTAGCTTTTAAGAAATCCCAGAGGTATTTATATCAGCATGTGTTAATGTCTCATTATATTTTATAGCTTTCAAGACTCTTATAATAGGTTACTGGGGTTAACTCGGGTACTTCTTTCTTTAGAATAGCTTCAGAATAAAATAACAAACATAGGAACTAAAGTGGGGTAGGTAAAAATAGTTCTGGAGGCAGAAGGGAGAGGTTGGGTGCTTCTGAAAAATAGCCCAATTGGAAGCCTGGTGAAGGTAATAAATGAGAATTATAAAATATAAGCTAATAATTCAAAAACATTAGGTTTCAAAAATTGGGCAGGTAGATGAGAAAATATAGTTACGGTAGCTTTGATTTTGGATTTGCAGCAGAGTATCAGGAGTGTAGTTTCTGTTTCTTTAATTAGCTCAGTCAGTTCACCTAACAGTGGATCTGGGAAGTCAGAGATGATCCTTGGAAGGTCTGAGCCTGCACTGTCCAGTCCTACAGCCACTAGATACGTGTGGCTATTTAACTTCATGAAAGTTAAATGCTATTGAAAATTTAGTTCTTCATTTGTTCAGTTCAGTTGCTCAGTCATGTCTGACTTTTTGCAACCCCATGAACTGCAGCACGCCAGGCTTCCCTGTCCATCACCAACTCCTGGAGCTTGCTCAAATGCATGTCCATCGAGTCGGTGATGCTATGTAACCACCTCATCCTCTGTTGTCCCCTTCTCCTGCCTTCAGTCTTTCCCAGCAGCAGGGTCCTCATTTGTACTAGCCACATTTCAAGTGCTCCATAGCTACCTGTGGCTAGGGGCTACCATATTGGACAGTACAATTATAGAACAATTCCTTTTTTACAGGGTGTGCTGGCAGATGAACTATCTGCATGTTCACATTTGTATTAATATTAAATACTTTAAAAGGGCTATCTTTGGCATTTTTAAAAAATATTATTTATTACAGATATTATTGTTTGGATGAGAATTATTTAAACTTAAAAATATATTTATTTGAATGAACTATTAATCGAGAGTTATTCAGTAAAATACATACAAGAAGGCATGTGATCAATATTAAGTAAATGAGAATCAAGTCTGAAAACTTAATTTTAAAAATAAATAATAGTATATTCTGTAGTATAAGGAAGTTATGTTGGATAACATATAAATAAAATTGAAATGAAGCCTTGCAGCAAAAAATAGGTAAATAAATAAAAAGAACTGAAGGAAAATGATAAGGAATGAAGTCTAGCAGAGGTTATTAGTGCAAATCTCAGGGAAAAACAATGATAGCAATTTGTAAATAAAATCAGCAAAGAAAAAGGAAAAGAAAGGTTCATAGGCTTTGGGAAAGAAAACGTGAAGAAATTTAAAGAGAAATAGCAAAGCTAGGAAAGTATCTGCAAAAGCTATGACAAGAGGACTTTTAATGTGGAGAGCTCATACCAGTGAAGAGAAAAACCCAGACTCTTGTAGGCATATAGGCAAAAGATAAGAAAAGAATTTGCAGAAGGGGAAATAAAACTTGAACACATGGGGAAATACTTTTCTTCATTAATGATCAAAGAAAGAAATTAAAACAAAGTGAGATTTGATGGAACATTTATCAAAGTAGCAAAGAGTGGGAAAATGATGGAAAGAATGAGATATGATATGATCAAAGCATGGGAGAGTGCAGGAAATGGGCCACTTTCTCATGCTTGTCAGAACGTCCATTGCGGTAACTCCTCCAGAAAGCTGTCTAGTAAAATGTTATCAGGAAAATGTGCACAGCCTGGGACCACTGATTCCACTTCTGGCTCTGGTCCCAAGGAAGGAATCCAGAAGATGTCCAGCACTTTCTGTACAGAAGTGGCCTTGAAAATAGCAAGACATGGTGAAATCATGGCACAATGGCAGGACAGAATATTCTATAGTGAAAATAATGCTGTGAAGAGTTTTGACTTTAAAGTGATTCATATAATGGTGGTGATTTAATCACTAAATCGTGTCTCACTCTTTTGCAGCCCCATGGACTGTAGCCTGCCAGGTTCCTCTGTCCTTGGGATTTCCCAGGCAAGAATACAGGAGTGGGTTGTCACTTCCTTCTCCAGTGGATCTTCTTGGCCCAGGGATCAAACCCACATCTCCTGCTTGGCAGGCAGTTTCTTTACCACTGAGCCACTTGGGAAGCCTGATCCATGCAATATCTGAATACAAATTCAAGTTTTTAAAAAACCCAAAATATAGTAAAAGACCTCCTTCATCTTTTCCCTCAATTCCATTAGCCGCTCCCAAGGCTGCACATACTTTTAGTCAGTTACTCATTGATCTGTCCACCTTCCCATCTGAAATCACACTGTGTAGAGTGTACATTATACTCTGTGGGGTTTCGCTTTAAACGCAAATGAGATCATGCATCAACAAAATTTTACAGCTTGCCTTTTCCATTGAAAACTTTGAGTCTTTTCCCTTTTGGTATACAGTGACCTCCCTCACTCTTTTTAGCTGCTTCATGGTGGTTCCCACATTGTCAAAGGCTTCTTTTTAAACCATTCTCTTTTTGATGAGTGTTTATGCTGCTTTCAACATTCTGCTATTAAAACCAGTACTGCAACAAGGACCCTCTCTGTGCTCCTTTGTGCTCATGTATCAATGTTTTTCTAGGATCCACAGCCAGAAGTGAAATCGCTGGATTCCAATGGAAAGTGCATTTTAGAATTATGATATATATTGCATATGAGGACCTGTTTGTCCATACTGTAAGTCACACTGAATATTTTCAAAGCTTTAACATTTCTACCAGTCTGGTAGGTGAGCATTGTATCTAACTGCTTTAATAATGCTGAATTATTTGTATTTTGCTGCATATTAATCAATGATTTTATGTTGAAAGCCAACAATCATTTGCCTTTTAAAACTCTTTAATGGTACCTTTACCATAAAGTTTAAAGGGGCTTTGTGGTCAGATTTATCAGCCTTTTGCTATGGCTCTGACCTGATATCCTGTTTATAATGGCCATCATTCCCCAGAGTTTATAAAAAATATTCATGCACATTTTCTTGTAATATTTTCATGACTTCTTTCTTTATAACTCATAATCCATCTACAAGTTATATTGCCACATGTGAGTGAAAGCTTAAATTGTAAAAACAAGTGCAAAAGCAATATGAAATTAAAAAAAAAAAAAAAGCATGCGCAGAAAACAAATTAAAATAAACACACCAAAACAATATCAGTGGTTGTCTTTGGGTAGGGAGATTAGGTATGTTTTTTTCCCTTTGACCTATTTTCATGTTTCAGATTTTAAATAGTATTGGTTATATTTATAAGATATAGTGGTCTCTTATGTTCTTTTTCTGCTCAGGACAATAATTACCCTTTTCCCCTTTAACCATGTTGTAGAGTGAAGGCCACCAATCACAGCATTCCACCCTTGGCCACAGACACAGACTCACAACCCAGAGGGCCTTCCAGGGTGTTTTGCTAAGATTTCCTTAACAGTTGCGGATTCAGAGAGCTCCTTTGCTTCTGGTTATAAGACTGACAGGTGCATGGTCAGAGCTGCCTATGAGCTGGTTCTAGCTGGCCAGATAATGAAACAAGTCACACACACACGCACAGACAACCATATATCACATAAGCCCTGAATCTCACTTTCCCCAAACCCAGGCTCATCTGTGGTTGAGTTGTTGTTGTATAGTCACTCAGTCATGTCCAGCTCTCTGAGATCCCATGAACTGCAGCACACCAGGCTTTGCTGTCCTTCACTGTCTCCCTGAGTTTCCTCAAACTCCTGTCCACTGAGTCAGTGATGCTATCTAACAGTCTCTTCCTCTGTCACCCTCTTTTCCTGTTGCCTTCAATCTTTCCCAGCAACAGGGTCTTTTCCAATGAGTCAGCTTTTCGCATCAGGTGGCCAAAGTACTGGAGCTTCAGCTTCAGCATCAGTCCTTCCAATGAATGTTCAGGATTGATTTCCTTTAGGATTGACTGGTTTGATCTCCTTGCTGTCCAAGGGACACTCAAGAGTCTTCTCTAGTATCACAGTTCAAAAGCATCAATTCTTCAGCGCTCAGCCTTCTCTGTGGTTCAACTCTCATAGCCATACGTGACTACTGGGAAAACCATAGCTTTGACTAAATGGATCTTTGTCGGCAAAGTGACGCCTCTGCTTTTTAATGTTTTAAAATTTTAATTTTAAAATGTGGTTGAGTTACCCAAACTGATAAATCCTTTCCCTCCTTTTTCATTTTGGGTAAATGGGGATTTCAGTAACTTGTACCAGAACGATTTTGGATTTTTTAAAAAGTGAAAGGAAAAGAAAGATGAGAGCAAAACTTCAGATATGAAAATATCATTAATAGGAAGTAAATATACGTCTTGGGTGGAGGCAATTCTCACTTTGTGGGAAAAGATGTTAATACAAATAATATAAACTACTTAGTTTCTAGTCATTAGGGCATCTTACCACCAAAGATATAACTAGCAAAATAAGATGGCAGCAAGTGTTTGCACACTTCATAACTTTGCATTCCCAGCAAAGCAGGGAGGGGCTATGGAATTAAGGGTGAGGGTGATCAGAACTGAGATGGCAGTCCTAAGATACAGCACAACACACTGGCTTAGAGGAGCTGTCTATAAAAAAAATCCTACATACAGTTGTACATACTAGATGTCATTTGTGGATTTGAATAATGGGCATTTGGCTTAATCTTAAACTTCAAACATACTTCAGGTCCATATCTTCCATTATAGCACTCAAAAGTTAAAAGACCTTAAAGACTACAACTCATTAATCTTACTTTGTGAACTCTGCCGAGATTAGGGGACTTAACCAGTTGGTGGCTCAGATGGTAAAGAATCCGCCTGCAATGCAAGAGACCTGAGTTCGATACCTGGGTTGGGAAGATCGCCTGGAGGAGGGTATGGCAACCCACTCTAGTATTCTTGCCTGGAGAATCCCCATGGACAAAGGAGCCTGGGAGGCTACAGTCCATGGGGTTGCAAAGAGTTGGATATGACTGAGTGACTAAGAATATTACATAATAGTCATACACCAAATAATCCTCAGATCAGGATTCAAACCCATGTCTCTGGGATCCCAGTCCAGTGTTCTTTCTATTGCCTTTCAAGTGCAAGTGTAAGATGACTAACATGATCAGGAAACAAACAAAACCCCTCTCTCTCTCTCTACACACACCCACACACCCCCTACACACCACACCACCCCACCCCAAAACAGCTAATATGTGTCTCATAAAAAAGTAATTCCATCAGTTTTATGATCACTAAAAATAATAATAATGAAAAATTGAAAAAAGATCCAAGTCTCTGGGAGACATTTTAAAGAACTCTGTAGAAAGTACATTGTGTTGTTGAGAGTTTGAGTTAATCGCTCATGGAAGAAACATTTATCTGGGTGGAGGTTTATGCTTGACTTATATAGGCTTTTAGCCTGAAGGGTGTAATAGATGAGTGATTCTCTTAACCTTAATCTATTTTTCATACGGTGGGATGACAGTCATCATCTGAAACCATTTTTAAGTTTCCTAGAAGTGTGGAAAAACTAACTTAATCTTACTGTTATAACTTGTTTAAAGGGCAGATTTTTACTTTTAGTTTTAAAGTAATTTTTAAGAGGAGCTGCCACGCTCAAGGAATCCATCTATTTAAGGTTCTCAAGGACAGAAATGAGTTCTTGTGGGAGGGTAGGCATTTGTTACATGTCTGTCCCGGTTATGGTTATACTGTTCAATTCAGTTCAGTCACTCAGTCGTGTCTGACTCTTTGCAGTCCCATGGACTATAGCACGCCAGACTTCTCTGTCCATCACCAACTCCTGGAACTTGCTCAAACTCATGTTCATCGAGTTGGTGATGCCAGCCAACCATCTCATCCTCTGTCATCCCCTTCTCCTCCTGCCTTTAATCTTTCCCAGCATCAGGGTCTTTTCCAATGAGTCAGTTCTTTGTGATCTGGGGAGTGTGATTATTCTTTTTCTGAATCTTAGATTTCAAAAAATTCAAGAAAATGTTAAATTGAGCCTGATTTTCTTTGTATAAGTTCTTAGTACATGTTTTTAAAAAATGCTTTGGGTATCTTTGGGGCTCAGAATTCAATGGTTTAAGAGTCACTGAGGATCAGAAGAAACCAGGCAAGACAGCCAGCTGCTCCACGGTTGTGGGGTGGCACTTACTCCAAAGTCCATCATCTGTCTTCCTCATCAGCCCTTCTCCGGTTGTTCAGCCAAAGCCTACAGGATGCATAAGAGAACTGATCCTGTTCAACGGAAAAAGACAGAGTTCACTATCATGCTTGAAAGGACTCACTGCTTGCTGCAAGTCTCATTCAACTTTTACATTACAACTGTACTGTTTCTCACTTTGTTTTAATATATTTATTTATATTAAATATAATATGAAATATATACTTATTTGAGAAATATATAATTTTTAATAAATATAATTATAGATCATTACAATAAA
>SJYQ01015855.1:19945-50618 GCA_006410935.1 Redunca redunca | reverse complement strand
AACCCCTTCTGCATCCGAGAACAATTGTGGGTGAGTTTCCATCACCGGCGCCTGTGAGGGAACCGGTAAGCCCAGGACAGCAAAAACCAAGCCCTGGGTTTCTACATACATTTTGTTGGCAGCTTTTGGCAGTGCCTCCCACCCCCTCAACCCCCCACCCCTGTTTAAACTCGACATTGTTTAGCATTCGGGCTTCTTTTTCCCCCCTCCTCAAAATTGCAAATGAGAGAGAGAGAAAAAAAAGGAAACCAGAGAAAGTGGGGGTCATTTGGTATTTTAAATGGATGTGAGTTTCAGCTGAGAATTCAAGCAAAGTCCCTTGTGTACTGAAGCACTGAGAGATCTTTCCGTTTGTGTATCTTCAGGAGATAAGGGGTTTATTATTACACAACTGACTGGCTGGGCTTTCAGGCATGTGATTGGACAAAGCAAACCACGTTGAGGTTCATGCACAGTGTATGTTGCTAAGAAGTTTTGAGGGCAGCAAGTGGTAAGCAATGCAGTGAGTGCTTTTTCTGAAGAGTGGTGCTTAAAATCCACTGAATAACACTGTTGATGGGAGTTTGCACAAGATATTGGTATTTCAGGAAGAAAAACACATGAGCTTAATAGATAGAGACTATTTAAAAAAAAAAAAAAACCTTTAAAAAAAACGAACCAGAAAAAAAGTCTACTCCTCAAAGCATGAAATTGCAGTTCCAAAGAAATGTTAAACATTAGCATTTGAAGGGCCCCAGAGTAGACACAGGCACAACTTTCTTTCCTAGACCACCCTGGAAGTACCAGCTCTGGGAGTGAGAAATTTTCAGCAAGTGGTCATTTGGGATGATAGTTTTTGACAGTTGCTTGTTGGAATCCAGACCATGACCACCGTCATTACCATGGTCTAATAAAAAGCCTGCATTGTATGGCTACAGGTTATAGCTGGATTTGGAATTAATCACATGGCATCAGTGAAAGTAACAAGAGTAGTGACTACTTACCATTTTTGTCCAGAAATACTGAAAAGATGTCTTGTAGTTTGGACAGTCATTGCGCAATTTGTGATGGAAAAATTAATTATAATTTATGTCCTGTGATCAAAGCAAACCCAATATAGAAGAAAAAACCAAATTTATAAAAACCAAAGAAAGAACTAGAATGTGATCATTCATATTATCAGAAAAAGATTTTCACATCTCCAGGCAAATTTCTGTTAAATTCTTTCAAAATGGGCCTTATTTTATAACATTTTGGGTCACCCATAACTTTTCAGGAATTTATGTATTGAGTAGTTTGAGGTATAATTTTATAATCTTTGCTGCTTTAAAGTCATCTTGACACTGCTTCTAAAGAGGTTTTCTAATGAATAAAATAGGATCATTTTATTCTAATGCATTTAAGAATGTCAATTTGTTGTTTAGTCTCTAAGTCATGTCCAACTCTTTGCCACCCCATGAACTACTGTAGCCTGTCAGGCCCCTCTGTCCATGGAATTCTTCAGGCAAGAATACTCATGGGATCTTCCTGAGCCAGGGATCAAACCCACATCTCCTACTTTGCAGGCAGATTCTTTATCGCTGAGCCACCTGGGAAGCCCAAGAATGTCAATATATACACACACACACACACACACACACACACACACACACATATATATATATAGAAGGCAATGGCACCCCACTCCAGTACTTTTGCCTGGAAAATCCCGTGGATGGAGGAGCCTGGTAGGCTGCAGTCCATGGGGTCGCTAGAGTCGGACATGACTGAGCGAGTTCACTTTCACTTTTCACTTTCATGCATTGGAGAAGGAAAAGGCAACCCACTCCAGTGTTCTTGCCTGGAGAATCCCAGGGACGGGGGAGCCTGGTGGGCTGCCGTCTATGGGCTCGCACAGAGTCGGACACGACTGAAGCAACTTAGCAGTAGCAGCATACACACATACATTCACTTATTCACATATTTATTAAACACCTACTATGTACCAGGTCGGAGAAGGCAATGGCACCCCAATCCAGTACTCTTGTCTGCAAAATCCCATGGACAGAGGAGCCTGGTAAGCTGCAGTCCATGGGGTCTCGAAGAGTCGGACGCGACTGAGCGACTTCACTTTCACTTTTCAGTTTCCTGCATTGGAGAAGGAAATGGCAACCCACTCCAGTGTTCTTGCCTGGAGAATCCCAGGGACGGGGGAGCCTGGTGGGCTGCCGTCTATGGGGTTGCACAGAATCGGATATAACTGAAGCGACTTAACAGCAGCAGCAGCATGTACGAGGTACTGTTCTAGAACACAGCACCTTCCAGATGCCCACATCCTGCAAGAGAATTCAGAGCAACAACCATCCAAACAAAGAAGCCTGGTGCTTGAGAGTATGATGTATCCCCTCATAAGGGAACTGATGCTATCGAGGAGGAAGAGGAGAAAGCTAGTAGAGAGAAGGCCTCCCTGAGGAGGGGACATTTGAGACATGTAGTTTGGGAAGATCGTTCCGCAAAAGTCTTGAGGTGGGAAGGAGAAAAGGCTGAGTGTGGCTGCAGCTTGGTAGGTAGGACATACGTCAGCTTACAGGCCATCGACATAGAGCTTGGTGGGCCTTTTTAAAGTGGAAAAAAAATATTTGCAAGGTTTTAAGCAGTAAAGGCATACAAAGTAGTTTGTATTTTTTTAATTAATTATTTAATTCAAGGATAATTGCTTTACAGAATTTTGTTGCTTTCTGTCAAACCTCAGCGTGAATCAGCCAGAGGTATACATATGTCCTCTCCCTCTTGAATCTCCCTCCCATCTCCCTCCCCATCCCACCCCTCTAGGTTGATATGGTTTGTATTTTTAATAGAGTCATGCTGTGTGGGGTATAGAGGGCAGCTGGGAGGGGCAGGGATCCAGTTTGAAGGTGATTGTTGAAGTGCATGTGAGAGGCCAAGCAGTTTGGACCAGAGTGGAATTAGACACGAAGGGACAGATTGAGGATCAATTGTGAACATCCAGCTGCAATAACTTGCTGATGGATTAGGTTGCAGGGGGTGGGGGATTGACAGAAGGGAATCTGGGGTGAGACCCCAATGTAAAGGTTGGTTAGATGTGCCATTTGCTGATATTGGGAAAGCTGGAGAACAACAGGTTTTTTCGAGGGGAACAATCAAATATTCTCTTTGGGGCATGTTAAGTCTGAGATGATGCTTAGACCATAGGCATGGGAACTGTAAGTAGGCAGATGGCTGTAAGGAGAGGAGAGATTGGGGTTGGAGAGAAAAGTGTGGGAGAAGCAGGTGTGACCTTTTGTGTAACAAAGATGCGAACGTACATTCATATGTCTAAGACAATTGACAAAAAGATGGTAGATGTCAGTTATTCTATAACATGAATCATTCAACCATCAGCATGACTCTAAGAACAAGATCATGGAACATGTAAAGTCTGCTCTGCCAATGATGCCCACAATAATATTGAAGCTGGGGACAAGAAAGGGAGTGCAGCAAGCCAGAGGACAGTCTTGGGCCAGACTGTGGGGCACAGCACTGTTTAAGTTTGAGTATGGAAGGAGAAGCCAGCAAAGACAATTGAGAAACAGCAACCAAACAAGTCAGAGGAAAACTAGAAAATAGGAAGTACAGTAAGGCAGGAGAAGATATAGTTCCAGAAGTAGGGAGTAATGAACTGTGTTTAATACCACTGGGATATTGAGTAAGACAAGGACAGAGACATGTTCATTTGGATTAGATAATGCACATAACGGTATCTTTAACCAAAGAATGTAAAGTCAGTGGTGTGACCTGAGTGGCCTAGCAGTGAGCAGAGGTGAGAACACAGTGAAAAACTCTTTCAAACTCTTTTAAAAGTCCCTTGCTTGAAAGGAAAGTAGAGAGAAGGGAGAGAATCTGGAGAACATATGGTCTAGAATTTAAGATAGGATACAGTAGACTCTGCAGTAAGCTTGCAAGGCAGGAGTCACAGGAGACATGGGCTTAATCCCTAGGTCAAGAAGATCCCATGGATGAGGGCATGGCAATCCACTCCAGTATTCTTGCCTGGGGAATCCCACGGACAGTGGAGCCTGCAGGGCTACAGTCCCTACAGTTGCGAAGAGTTGGACACAACTGCAGCGACTTAGTATGCACGCACGCACAGGAGGCTCTAATAGAGAGACTGTAGCACGGTAGGAATTATCTGCTGCTGCTAAGTCGCTTCAGTCGTGTCCGACTCTGTGCAACCCCATAGACAGCAGCCCACCAGGCTCCGCTGTCCCTGGGATTCTCCAGGCAAGAACAATGGAGTGGGTTGCCATTTCCTTCTCCAGTGCATGAAAGTGAAAAGTGAAAGTGAGGTCACTGAGTCACATCCAACTCTCAGCGACCCCATGGACTGCAGCCTACCAGGCTCCTCTGTCCATGGGATTTTCCAGGCAAGAGTACTGGAGTGGGGTGCCATTGCCTTCTCTGAGGAATTATCTGTTACCTACGATTTATTGCATTTCCTACTCCAGGGAGTAGGAAATGGCAATCCACTCCAGTATTCTTGCCTGGAAATTTCCATGAACAGAGGGTCTGGTGGGCTGCAGTCCATTGGACCACAGAGAGTCGAACACGACTGAGCATGCACAAACACCGAACCCCGAATAGAGCCGATTGTATTAGTTGGATATCTAGGCTAACACTGTTGGTCTTACAAACAAATTAGACTTACAAAAGCACTCTCAGAATGGAACTCCTTCATATGTAGGGGATTTACTGTACCATAGGCTTTTTGGCTTACAAGCCTTTCTCCCAACATCTATGGGTTAGGAGTTAGGGCCAGGCTTAGCTGGGTCTGCTGTTGAGTCTCACAGGGCTGTAGTCAAAGTGTTGGTTAGGCTGTGTTCTCATTGGGAGGCTTGACTGGGGAAGAATTCACGTCTCAGTTCACTCTGGTTGTTAGCAGAATTCATTTCCTTTCGTCTGCAGACCTGAGAATCCAGTTTCTTGCTGCCTGTTCCTATGTAGGCTGCCCTTAGTTCCTGGAGCCCTTCTCCCTCAGCCCCACCTCCACTTCTGCAGTGCTTTGTTACATGATTTCCTCAGCATGGCCTCTTACTTCATTAAGTCAGCAAGGAGAATCTAAATCCCTGTCTGCTGGTAAGGTGGAGTCTCATATAAGGCACTGTAATCACAGAAGCAGTACTCCATCATCATTGCCATAGTCTATTGCTTAAAAGTAAAAGAAGGGTCCTACCCACACTTAAGGGGAGGAAATATGCAAGGGCATGAATACCAAGAGGTGAGGATTGTTGTGAATCGCCTTAGGGAGGAGCCGAAGATGCAGAGAAAAGAGGGATACCTGCAAGAGGAAGTCCTTGGAAAAGGGGACCTGGAAGCCAAGTATTGATACTGGCCTTTGACAGAAGCAGAGACCCTTCTTCCATTGAGTTAAAGAGAAGGTAGGGAAAGTGGGTCCCGATGTGGATGGTTGTGCATTGGATGGTGGTCAGATAAAGTGGTACTCATCTGATGGCTTCTGTTTCCCCCTGCAGCAGGAGGGAAGGTCATCAGCTGAGACTGAAGGAGATTTGAAGAGCTGAAGCCAGGATGTAGTGCTGTGGGAGAGCAGGAGAACAGATGTACCAGAGAAATCAAATAGAGCAGCTGGATAGTATCAAGGACCCACCTGATGTTGGTGCTTCTACATGGACAGAGTAAGCACTCTGTCTCGGTGTGTGATTTTCCCAGCTTCATTCCACTGGTTCAAACAAAGAATAATAATAACAAAAAGAATCCGAGCTAATGCTTATTAAGTTATTTAATTACTATGCTAGTGCAAATCTGGGCTTCCCCTGTGGCTCAGCGGTCATCTTCCTGCAGTGCAGCAGACACAGGAGATGTAGGTTCAAGGCCTGGATTGGGAAGATCCCCTAGAGGAGGGTGTGGCAACCCACCCCAGTATTCTTGCCTGGAGAATTTCATGGACAGAGGAGGCTTATAGGCTACAGTCCAGTGGGTTTTCAGAGTTGGATATGACTGAGCATGCATGCGCAGTGCAAGTCTAAGTGTACAGTCTCATTGAAACTTCATTACATATCCCTGTCAGGCATTATTATATCATCCTCATTTTACAGAAGTGATAAGCAATTTACTTAAAAATATACAAGTGTTAGGTGGCAGAGCAGGGGTTTGAGCCCTGGGCAGTCCAACTCCAGATCTAGTACCATTAAGCCTTTGATGTGTCTTGGAGACAAAGCAGAGAGCTGAATTTGGCAGAGATGAAGTTTAGCCAGGCAGTTAAGCAATGGAAAGAGAGAATATATTTTTGATGAAGTTGATACTGCTGTGACTATAATGATGGAGTATGGGCCCTAAGAAAAGTAAGCACAGGAAGGGGCCATGGGCTGGTAAAAAGTTAAGGGTCAGTGGATTGGAGAAAACAAAGGGGAACCAATAAAATCATTAAAAAAAATAGGAATGAAATGCAGGACAGTTTGGATTCTAAGATGTTAATATGAATGAATATTTTCTGAATACTTAAAAACCAGGAACTGTGCTAAATACTTTATATGAAGGAGGCTTTCCTGAGAAATTATGATTTGAGAATCAGTATGCTCCAGTTGGGAACTTCCCCAGTGTCTCAGCAGTAAAAAATCCACCTGCAATGCAAGAGATGTAGGTTTAGTCCTTGGGTAGGGAAGATCCCCTGGAGGAGGGCATGACAATCCACTCCAGTATTCTTGCCTGGAGAATCCCCATGGACAGAGGAGACTGGCAGGCTACAGTCCACAGGATCACAAAGAGTTGGACTCGACTGAAGCGACTGAGCATGCACACACACCTGCTCCAGCTGAATATACGGACTTGCACCTGAAATAGCACACCTGAGGCTGATGGTCACAGCCTAGCTGTGGTTCACATCCAGAGCCTGGGCTTTTGATCTTTCCCCATTTGTTTGTGATGTTTATGTTTATTTACATTGAGGAGGATTTGCTACAGCTCAGGAAATAGAGGAATAGATACGAAGTATCTGAGATGCTTGGTTACTATCATGGACACTAAGTTGGGCTTTAAATGAGACAAGAAGAGAAACTTTGTATTACACAGTTGTCAATTTCTGATCAAACAAGCTTTCACATTTGTGGGCAATGGTAAGATCCACACAGCCCCCCAAACCAAAAGAAACTAACCCCCTGGGTGAGGAATGATGAATGATGAATAGCAGGTAAATATCTTCAACCAGAACTTTATTTTTTATAAAAGAAAAAAATACAAGGACACTGTCAAACAGAGGAAGGATTCTAGTATAAGCTGTTACTTGGTGAAGGCAAAGCAGTAGGGGGCTGAGATAACAAGGCCAGACTTTGCTCTGTGATGCTGTTTATTAGTGTAGGGATGAGAGCCAGAGAATCTGAAGAGATTGATCATGTACTGTTATATAATAAGTTTAGGAGAAACCTGGACCTGAAAGACTGCTGGTAGTTCTATTAAGAGTTCATCTATTGGAAAATTGGGAAGAAAGATTTGTAAGTGAGATTGTTGTTGTTTAGTCACTCAGTAATGTCTGACTCTTTGTGACCCCATGGACTGCAGCACCCTAGGCCTCCCTGTCCTTCACTATCTCCCTGAGTTTGCTCAAACTCATGTCCATTGAGACAATGATGCCATCTAACCATCTCATCCTCTGTCATCTCCTTCTCCTCCTGCCTTCAATCTTTCCCAGCATCAGGGTCTTTTACAATGAGTTGGCTCTTTGCATCAGGTGGCCGAAATAGTGGAGTTTCAGCTTCAGCATCAGTCCTTCCAATGAATATTCAGGACTGATTTCCTTTAGGATTGACTGGTTTGATCTCCTTGCTGTCCAGGGGACTCTCAAGAGTTTTCTCCAGCACCACAGTACAAAGGCATCAATTCTTTGGCACTTAAGTGAGATGATATATGTCAAAGTGTCCACTTTCAGTGCTTAATAAATGTTAATTGAGAGGAATCTGTGTGTGCTGGCTCTGTAGGGACATATCTCAGACTTTCTGGGCTATCAGAGGTCTTTACAAAGCCCTTGGCAGGGACTGAGTGCAAACATTGAATTTCAGTTTGCTAGCAAGTATATATGTTGCACATGGCTCAAGGGGAAGGCATGTGCCTCTGATACCAGACAAAGTTGTTATTCACTGAACTGTCGAGCCAGACGTGGAAGTGAAACAGATTATCTGGTAACCCAACACCCTCCTTCAACTGCTCAGGACACTGGGGCTAGGAAATCAGAAATGCCTTGTCCAGTTAGGGCTGGCTAGCCGGTTAGGCAGGGCCAGGATTAGCACCCGGTCTGCCAATGCCAAGTTATCAGCCTCCTTGCCAAGTTAGTCCTTTGTGCCTGGAATGATCTGTCGGTACCTAGTTTACTCCCGTGGAGTTGTAGTTAGAAAAATCAGTTTCCTGAAATGATCCACCACTCACTGTTTGTCCACTTCTGTCTTGGGACCACTCTGCCTTCTAAAATACATCAGGGAGAGGTGGTCTCACTTGTGGCTGTGGGAGGTGGGCAGGACCCTCTGTGAATCCTGTTCAGATCAGCCCCCCCTCCCTGTGCAGTTCCCAAGGCACTTGTGTACTCAGAGGGTGACTTCTTGTTCTTGTTCAGTTGATAAATTGTGTCCAACTCTTTGCAACCCCATGGACTGTAGCCCACCAGGCTTCTCTGTCTGTAGGATTTTTCAGGCAAGAATACTGGAACGGGTTGCTATTCCCTTCTCTAGGGGATCTTCCCGATCCAGGGGTTGAACCCACTTCTCCTACATTGGCAGGCGGATTCTTTACCACTGAGCCTCCAGAGGATGGTAATAAATGGCAGATGAGCCCCATTTTATTGTGAACCAAATTCCCTTAATTTCTCGTGTGGTACACCTGGTAAACCAGTGTAGACAATATAGCTTATACTCAGCCCTTAAGTAGGGCCTCTCCTCCTCTACCACATTTTACTAGTTGAGCCTGCAGTGCCCCATAGCACAAGGGTTAGGGAAGGAGGAGGAAAGGTGAGAATCAGCCCTGCCTAGAATCTGCTCACCTGAGCTTAGTGAGAAGGAGCTGAGAGATACAGTCAGGATCCCCTTGACCTCTGAGAGCCCCTGGACACTGTTCATTAGTAAATCTGTCCTGGTCTCATTGCCCTGTCCTCCCTGCTCAGGGGGCCTCCAAGGGGAGAGGTGTGGGAGCCTGTCCCTCCCCACCGCAGTGTGCACTGTCAGAGCTTCTGGTCTACATGGAGCAGCCAGCCTTGGACCATGGCTTAATACAGTGTCTGCTAAAGCGGAGGAGACTTGACCTTTAATTGCCCTGTCCCATCTTCTGAGGTAAATGGATGGTTTTCATTAGACGTTCTGAAATATCTGAGACTTAGAGGCCCTTGGGGTTTCCTTAGTGGGTGGCTCAGACAGTAAAGTATCTGCCTGCAGTGCAGGAGGCCCGGGTTTGATCCGTGAGTCAGGAAAATCCACTAGAGTAGGTAATGGCTACCCACTCCGGTATTCTTGCCTGGAGAATTCCATGGACAGAGGAGCCTGGTGGTCTATAGCCCATGGGGTTGAAAAGAGTCAGACACGAGTGAGTGAGTAACACTTTCAGAGGCACTTGCAACCAACCTTCCAGCTTAGTTGAATCTCTGAAATAAAGATGATTTTCTTTGGGTTTGCTCTCCAGGTTTTGATCATTCCCTGAGGAGATGTTTATTATGGGCCATTGCATGCCATGTTCCTGATATACATGTAGGAAAAAAAGAGTGAATAAGGCCGATTTCCGCTTCTGGGGAGCCCACAGCCTGGCAGATTCCTGCCAAGTTATGGATAAAGAGGTTCAAAGCCCCTTTTCCTTTTTATCCCCAAGATCAAGATTAGATCTGTTGAGAGACCTTGCGTAGCTACTACAGTTTGGAATGAAATTCTGATATGTACCTTAAAGCATTTGTAGCCAGTCTATATGAAGAAGATTATATGATTTGGACAGGAGGTGATTCCTGAGTAATTAGTCAAAGGATGAGTTTAGATCACAAATTTGACAAATAACTTCTGTTGCTCTCATTTACTGGATGAATTGGAACAGAATATAATAAGTCTGAGATTTGTGTAGTAGAATTAGAGTGATTAAGTTCTCACTTTTCATTTAGGATACTATTTGGAAAATCCAGAGCTAAAGTTTATACATAGGGGAAGTAGGCTTGACTCTAGAGTTTTGAGGGGCTTCCCAGGTGGTGCGGTGGTAAAGAATCTGCCTGCCAATGCAGGCAGTGTAAGAGACGTGGGTTCGATCCCTGGGTCAGGAACATCCCCTAGAGAAGGACATGGCAACCCACTCCAGTATTCTCTCCTGGAAAATTCCATGGACAGAAGAATCTGGTGGTCTACAGTCGATGGGGTCACAAAGAGCCAGACATGACTGAGTGCACACTCATCCACACACACACTAGAGTTTTGAAGGAGAGTCTGTAATTTTAGGGTAAGAACTCTGTAGTAACATACAAGAGGGGTCCATTCATCTTGCAGAAGACCATGGAGCTTTGAGATGCAAAGAATTAAAAGGATTTTGCCTGTCCACAGCTCCGTGTGGACTAAGAGCATGTGTTTTCCAGGCTACACACGACACTTACCAGCGACACACTTGCTTTCCTTATGTTCTTGTCATACTGGAAGGCTGAGTGAAATAAAGTCTCCCTGATGAAGGACTAATTGGGATGGCTAGTCAAAGTAAGTGAATGTCAAAAGCGCTTTGACATTTTAAATTAAATCCAATTTTTTAAAGGCTACATGCCTTGGAATATCATATAGTAAAACCTGTAAGCAGGGTAATTTTAGTCCATTAGTATGGTCTGTGTTGTGGGCTCATTAGTAAGGCAAGAGGGAACATGACTGAATCAGAGCAGTTGACCCTGCCCTCTGCCCCCTCCCCACTGGTTCTTCCTCCTAAATCAGGAAATGAGGTAACACAGGCTTCGGGTTCCAATTCTGGCTTCTCCACTGCTAGTTGCATGGTCTCATCAAGNTTGAAATGTTTTTTTGAGGAATTTGTGAGGGAGAAAGTAATCTCCTGCTCCTATTCCTCCGCCATCTTCTCCCCCCCCTCTTGTTTTTTTTTTTAAATTATTTTAGCTGCACTGGGTCTTTGTTGCTGTGTCTGGGCTTTCTCTAGTTGCGGCAAGCAGTGGTGGGGCTACTCATTGTGGTGGTTTCTCTTATTGTGGCGCATGACCTTATTTACTCCATGCCATGTGGAATCTTCCCGACTAGGGGACTAGGGCTCAAACCCATGTCCCCAGGCGGAATCTTAACAACTGGATCACCAGAGAAATTTGCCTATTGTTATTAAATAAGGCCAGAGACCTCCTGAAATTAGAGATGGATGGTAATTTATTTCCTTTTTGGTTCCAGAAAAGAGTCTTTTGTAGAACTTTGTTCAAGGACCCAAAATCCTACAGTCATTTTGACTGTTAGACCCTCCTGCTTGTTCCACACTACCAAGGTATTTCAGAGAGCTGTTTCCTGAAGTGACTTCGTTCTTCTGAACTCTGAGTGTTCCATTGTATCAGTGGTGAGCTTGAATCTTCCCTTTCATCTCAGGAAGCTGAGAGTCATTTATCTACTTGTGCAAAGAGGACAAAAACATTCCTGCTCTCAAGTTCATCAGTCTGTTCAGATGTCTAGCTCTTATTTTGGAAAAAGCCTGGCTACAAGCCATGCAGGAGGGGAAAGTCTTACCACACACATTGAATTATGTGTCCCTAAGACCTGTGAGGTAAATACCAATGGTGTTACCTCTCACCTCTAACTTGCTTGGGGCTGAAAACCTCTGCATTGGTGTCTACGACTTGTATTTTTGTTTGGGGAAGAAGTCATTGTTCTTTGGGTAAATAGGGATGCAGAGCTCAATGTATTCTAAATGCTTGTAACTGCTTGCTTCCATATTGGAAGATATCTAGTAAGGAGGAGAAAAGGACTCTAGTTTAACAATTTAGGGGAATTCCAGTTAAAAAGAAAGATAACAGATTTTTTTTTTGCAAGTTATAAAATGTTTTAAACATAAAAGAAATTGAAAGAGAAGTATAACACCTATATACCCATGAGTAAGTTATTGGCCTTAGATAACCAAGGGCCATTTTGAATTTCTAAAAAGGTGAATATATATTGTTGCATTTACATATTTATTGGACCATTTACATATTTACATATTTATTGGTGTTTTTTCTAAAACACCTTTCCTTTCAGATGCATTTTGGGAAATTCCAGTTTAAAAAAAATTTTTGTAATGGGAAATCCGTGGATAAGTGGCTTATGCTTGAGATAAATTACTAAAATGCCATTATTAAAGAAATAAATTGTCACAGAGTAAGGTTAAAATATTGTTAGTGGGTCTTGCAAGCTTTGAAATATATTTCCTCATAAAGCTGCTAATTTCTTCAGTATGAAAAAAGTGAGTATTATGTGTGGTGAATTTTCACTTGTGTATCTGTGAACACCATTCCTCCGTGTGAAGTTTAAAACCTGGTAGAAAACCCTACTTCTCTTGGTAAATCAGGCTCTGTGATGAGTCCAGTGGGGGAGACAGGAGATGTGGGAAGTGCTATCATGACAGAATTACAAGGTGCCCAGAGACAGAATATCACACAGTGCTGATACCAAGGCGGGTGTATTTAATAGTATGGGTTTCACAAGATTGAAAGTATCACAGTTGTTTAAACGAAAAGGAGCATATACATTCAGTAGGATGTGCAGATTGACACATTTTCTGTCAGTAGCAGTATGACTACTGCAAATAAAGGTGTCGAGCATTTATGAACAGTCAGTACCCTGTGTTGGACTCTTTATTGGCTATTGTTCAATATTTCAGTATTACCCAGCATTAAATGCATTATAATTTATAGAGGATGCTCATCACTCTCTTGGAAGAAAACCTATGACAAAGCTAGACAACATATTAAAAAGCAGAGACATTACTTTGCTGACATAGGTCCGTATAGTCAAAGCTATGGTTTTTCCAATAGTCATGTATGGATGTGAGAGTTGGACTATAAAGAAAGCTGAGTGCCAAAGAATTGATGCTTTTGAACTGTGGTGTTGGAGAAGACTCTTGAGAGTCCCGTGGACTGCAAAGAGATCCAACCAGTCCATCCTAAAGGAAATCACTCCTGAATATTGGAAGGACTGATGCTGAGGCTGAAGCTCCAGTACTTTGGCCACCTGATGCAAAGACTTAACTCAATGGAAAAGACTCTGATACTGGGAAAGACTGAAGGCAGAAGGAGAAGGGGATGACAGGACGAGATGGTTGGATGGCATCACTGACTCAATGGACATGAGTTTCAGCATGCTCCAGGAGTTGGTGAAGGACAGGGAGGCCTGGCGTGCTACAGTCCATGGGGTTGCAAAGAGTGGGACATGACTGAGTGACTTAATAACAACTTACAGCTAAGTTGGTAATCTTGGAAGGTAGATTTTATTATCTCCATTTTATAGATGTGAAAAATGTATTGGAGAACAATGGGGCAGTTTTTGTGGACAATACACACACACACACACACACACACACACATACATATAGAATTTTTTTTACCAAATGACATATTTGTCAAACATTTCAGAAAACATTTGGGGCCAACAGATTTAAAAAATAATTGGAATTGTTACCTAAGCAACAATGGAAATTTAAGGAGAGAAGGACTTTATTTTGGAGTAAATTTTAAATTAAAACAACATGAAATACAGTTTTCATAAACACTTTCACTTAGCTTGTTTATGCTTTAAAAGTCACCTACAAGTGCTTGCTGAAGAACAAACCATTAATTTGTATCAGTTTGGATTAGGATCCAAAGTTTAGCTTACCAATTTTTTTTTTTTTTGATGTAAGCTTTTGACAGTGTTTTCAGTTAGTAAGTTCGTATACTTAGAACTAGTTTAACAAACTTAGAAAAATAGTAGAAATAAGGATCTTTAGTTCTGTCCAATGACTGAGTTGTGTCCGACTCTTTTCGAACCCATGGACAGCAGCACGCCAGATTTCCCTGTCTTTCACCAACTCCTGGAGTGTTCCCAGACTTATGTCCATTGAGTTGGTGATGCCATCCAACCACCTCATCCTCTGTTGCCCCCTTTTCCTCCTGCCTTCAATCTTTCTCAGCATCAGGGTCTTTTCCAGTGGGTTGGGTCTTCGCATCAGGTGGCTTAAGTATGGGAGCTTCAGCATCAGTCCTTCAAACAAATTTTCTGGGTTGGTTTCCTTTAGGATTGACTGGTTTGATCTTCTTGCTATTAGGACTTATGAAAATGAAAATGTGAAGAATATGTGAAGGAAAAACAATCTTTTTCATCAGATATTACTTGCAATAAAAGTTGTCTCAGTAAAAGGAGGAAAATGGACCCTTGGGCCTATGTAAGCATTGAACACTATACTATCTTAGGTGGGAAAGAGGAGGTTGATCATATGGAAGAGCCACTGGAAGGTTTGAAATCATCCAAGATAGGGTTTATGGAAGGGGAACAGTAACTGCTATTTGGATTTCCCATTATGTGAGTACTTGGTGGATATTTAAGAGGTTCTGAAAATGCGCTCTTAGCCATCTGTTGGGTGACAGCAATATTTTTCAGCTCTTTATTCTTATTCTAAAAGAGATTTCTATTCAAATAGGTCTCTCAGCTCTCTGTATTGATTTTATCACTTGAAATTTTCTTGAAATCTAGCACAGAGGTTATTAGAGAAAATTCTTTTTACTTTAAAAATCATAATAGAAATGATGTAGTTTTCATTGTTTGTAAACTATGCCTATTTTTTTATGTGTTAAAAGTGAGATATCTCGAAGATCTTGTTTAAATTCAGTGACAAGCTAATGGTTTGATTGTTTAAAGAAATTTGCGGGGTGGGGGGTTACTCCTTCATTCAATCCCATGGTTATTCATTCAGCAGCTATACTCTTTGTCAGCTCCAAGGACTCAGAAGGAAAAAGACTTGGGAAGGGTTTCTACTCACCTTCTAGCTGGAGAGACAGACAGTAAACTTTGTCGATGGGGGTCCATTGCTGAGCTCAGAATGCATGGAGGAAGAGAAGATTTGGGCTGGAAAGTGTCAATCAACAGTTCACCCTTAACTGTTAACAAACTTAGAAAAATAGTAGAAATAAGGATCTTTAGTTCTGTCCAATGACTGAGTTGTGTCCGACTCTTTTCGAACCCATGGACAGCATGGGTTAACTGTTGTTAAGGGTCTTAACTGTGTTAAGTGTGAGATGCTGGTTAGACCCCCGTGTGAAGATGTCAGGTAGGCAGGAGGTAGGTGGAGAAGACAAGCAGGGATGGACATCAGAAGTCATGGGCATGTGGACAATATCTACAGTGAGGAACCTGGTGAGAAAACCTCTAGGGAGAGAGTGCAGGTAGAGAATGAAGGTGCCTAGGAGTGAGGAGCTCTACAACACTTCAGTTGTAATGCTCCATCTGTCTGCTTCTCTCTCAGTACCTTTATTATGCTATAATTCACATAATATACCATGTAAAATGCTTCCTTTTAAAGTACACAAGTCAGTATTTTCTAGTATTGTCACAGAGTTGGTCAGCCATCAATCACAGTCTAATTTTGGAACATTTTGTCACCCCCCAGAAGAATACTAGAGTGGGTAGCCATTCCCTTCTACAGGGTATCTTCCCAACCCAGGGATCAAACCCTGGTCTGCACTGCAGGTGGGTTCTTTACCAGCTGAGCCACCAGGGAAGCCCTAAAGAAACACTGTACCCATCAGCAGTCATGCCTCCATGCTCCTTTATATGCACTGTACTCATTTGGTTTTATTTTTCAGTGTCAATAAGTCATTGTTCACTCCTTGTGCTTTTTCAGGAAGGAAAGAAGGCAGGAGGGAGACGAGGGTTAACATATATTAGAAAACAAGAAGAGGAGGAAGAGAAAAGAAAATCCAGTACAGCAAAATCACCCATTTGATGAATATACCCCAGTGAGGGGGTCACCATAGCTCAAGGGAGTCCAGTCTCCTACAGTTCAGAAAAAAGGGGGAAAGGAATCAGAGAAAGCACACAGACTGGCCCTCATTTTCCTTCCCTACTCTCTTCCTTGTAAATTCCAGATAGAACTTGGTTTATAGCAGTGAACATGGGTTGCATTACATCCTGTCTACATCCTACTAGATAATCCTATGTCTACTTTAACATCAGATTCTTGGCATCAGCAGAAAAGTCCCTGAATGAACTGGGCAAGACTTCCCTTTCTCAGTCTCCCACTCTGAGTTTCTATGTGGAAGCCCCTTTCTGGCATTGGAAATGAGGGGTAGAGAGTTCCTAGTTGGTTTAGGTTTTATGCAGATCTTTTAGGATTTAGAGTCTTATTGTTTCTTTTGGCTAAAGGTGGGACAGGAGTCAAGTTTTCAGGATAAAAGAATTTGTCTGAAATAGGAAGTAAGGGATGGAGAAGAATGAGAAAATGGGTGAGGAACTCCCGCTTTGTGGAAAGTGGCACCAAGCTCACAGGTCACATCTTCTTGCCTGGTACAGAATCTTTTCACAAAAATGCTTTGATTATTTTTCTTTCAATACAAAAAGAAATTTGTAAACTATAAACACGCCAAAACAACATGAGAAATGTCAGCACATTATACTTATACAAACTGGATCACATGAAATATCACACAAAGTAGATCACACCAAATCATAACGTGTGAAGTCCTGCAAAGCTCATATAAATCCAGAAACTGGAGGGAACTGGCATCAAGGGTGATATACCTTGTTCACTGTGTCCTATTTCATTTGGCATCTTTTAGCACATGGTGGTCGGCATGGTAGGTCTGTGCTGATCTCCTGATTTATCCTTTCTCCATTAGCTACCCTGGCACTGCTGTTACCGCTGCAGCAGGGGACACTGGCCCTGGAATCACAAAGAAGCTCTTGTTTAGAGGATCATCTGGGAGCCATACAGAAGTACAGAGTTTTGAAAGGTTAAGGATTCTAATTTTATTCCAGGCATACATCCCAGGCAGCATGGGAGAGTACAGAGGTTTCATTCTTAAAATTTTGCTTCCCTAACGCTATGTTGAGATCTTTATACTGCAAGCATGAGTGTGGCTATGCACACACACACACACCCTGCACCCACTTTTGTGTAATGTAGATAGCCTGATCCAACAGAAGATAAGATCTCATGTGGAAAGTGAGTCGGTGTCCCAGGATTAAATATTTGGCCAGGAATTCTTAAAAAAAAAAAAAAATATATATATATATATATACACACACACACACACACAAGCCTTGTTTTTACTCATACCGTTTTGCCAACTCTGATTTATTCTAACTTCTGTGTCACTTCCTGTTCAGGGCTGACTTCCGGTCATACATCTGAGAGGTAAGTCAGAGTTGTTCTTTAAAGTTGCTCCTGCTCTACAGACCTGGAGCAACTGACTGACTTATCCCTGAGATTCTTCCTGTACCTGAGAGCATGGTGTGCACATGAGGGCCTCTCAGAATAACATATTCAAAATAAAGTCAGAAGAGTTATATTAAGAAGAATAAAGAAAAAACTAAGTACACAACGAATGACATTCCTACACAGCTAGTGCTATTAGCATCCTGAGGGAAGCCAGACCCATGTTAGAGTTATGAGCAAATAAATTTGTAATAGATCAGAATGCGGGGCAGCAGGCATTGAGATACTACCCCACCCCCTCCCCTTTTATTTTTCCTGCTATCATCTTCTGTGGCTTATGGTCATTCTTAGCACCCTGTACCAACAGTGGGTCATGGAAAAGACAAGACAGGGAAAAAGCCCTGCCCTGCCCGGAGAGAGTCCTGTTGTACAAAGTAGTAGCCTCTTGAGCTTATTAACCTGGTCTTATGTTTTATCTTCTTACTTTAGCATGGGACGTGTATGCCTTTTCAACAGGAAAACAGCTATCTTATCCAGGCCACTTTCTAGCCCTAGAGCCTAGATCAGAGATAAAGAAGAATATCTTGTAATGTTAGTTCAGTTCAGTCACTCAGTCATGTCTGACTCTTTGCGACCCCACGAACTGCAGCACACCAGGCTTCCCTGTCCATCACCAACTCCC
The DNA here is from genome assembly GCA_006410935.1 of Redunca redunca. NCBI lineage: Eukaryota > Metazoa > Chordata > Mammalia > Artiodactyla > Bovidae > Redunca > Redunca redunca. Next base: position 32,605 of record SJYQ01015855.1, on the reverse strand, counting down.
AGAGCTTGCTCAAACCCATGTCTGTGGAGTCAGTAATGCCATCCAACCATCTTGTCCTCTGTCGTCCCCTTCTCCTCCTGCCTTCAATCTTTCCCAGCATCAGGGTCTTTTCCAAGGAATTGGCTCTTCACATCAGGTGGCCAAAGTATTGGAGTTTCAGCATCAGTCCTTCCAATAAATATTCAGGACTGATTTTCTTTAGGATTGTCTGATTTTATCTCCTTGCAGTCCAAGGGGCTCTCAAGAGTCTTCTCCAGCATCACAGTTCAAAGGCATCAATTTTTCAGCAGCTAGCTTTCTTTATAATCCAACTCTCACATCCATCCATGACTACCGGAAAAAACATAGCTTTGACTAGATGGACCTTTGTTGGAAAAGTAATGTCTCTGCTAAGAGTCGGTTTATTAAGAAGACATAAAATCCTAAATATTCATACACCTAATATAGCTTCAAAATATATGAAGCAAAAGCCTATAGAACCAAAGAGAGAGGAATAGGCAAATCTACAAGTATAGCAATGGACGTGGGTTTGGGTAGACTCCGGGAGTTGTTGATGGACAGGGAGGCCTGGCATGCTGCGGTTTATGGGGTCACAAAGTGTTGGACACAACTGAGCGACTGAACTGAACTGAACAAGTATAGCTGAATATTTTAGTTACTGTCTTATTTATTGATGGTTGATAGCAAAAAAATGTAAGAATATAGACTGTTTGAACAATACTGTCAACCAACTTAACCTAATTAACATTTATAGATCCCCACACTGAATAATTGAAATATAAATACTGCTTTTAATCATATGATAAATATTTACAAAGATACACTATATCCTGGGGGCAAAGCCAAGTCTCAGTAAATTTCAAAGGCTTTAAATCAAACAGAGTATATTCTTTGACCACAATGGAATTAAATTTGAAAATCAATTTTAAAAAGTAACTAGAAAATCCCCAAATATGTGAAAATCAATCAGTATTATTCTAAATAATCACTTGGAAGAAAGAAGAAATCATAATGGTAATTAGAAAAGAACTTTAACTGAAAATTAAAGTGAATCCTATCAAAGTTTGCAGAATTTAAATCACTGCTTAGAGGGAAATATATTGCTTTAAATCAGTGATCTAATCTTCCATCCAAATAAGCTAGAAAAAGAAGAAGAAAGAAACAAGATATGGTAGGAAATCAGTGAAATAAGTAGAAAACAATAGAGAAAATCTATGAAGCCAAGAGCTGATTCTTTGAGTAGATCAAATTGATAAACTCTTAGTTTTGTAAAGGTTTTGTAAAGAGAGAAAGCACAATCCAGAATGAAAGACAGGATGTCATACGGAGCTACAGACTTTAAAAGAATAATTACAACATATTAATTGATGTTAGTAGAGGACTTTATGCCAATACATTTGACAGCTTGGATGAAATGGGTAAATTCCTTGAAAAACATAAATTAACAAAACTGACCACTAAAAGTAACAGGATGTTTGAATAACCTACCATCTGTTAAAGAAATGGAATTTATAATTGAGAACCTTTGCACATGGAAAACTCCAGACCTGAATGCTTTACTAGTGAAATCTGTCAAATATTTAAGGAAGAGATATGTAATACTATTCTTACAAAGGTACAATTCCCTGATGGCTCAGATGGTAAAGAATCTGCCTGCAATGTGGGAGACCTGGGTTCAGTCCCTGGTTTGGGAAGATCCTCTGGAGAAGGGAATGGCAACCCACTGCAGTATTCTTGCCTTGAGAATCTCATGGACAGAGGAGTCTGGTGGGCTACAGTCCATGGGGTCTCAAAGAGTCAGACATGACTGAGTGACTACACTTTCACTTTCAGTCTTATGAAAGCCTTTACCAAAAAAGAAAAAGGTTAAATATTCCCGATAAATTTTATGGGGTCAACATAAGTCTAATACTAAAAATATATGATAACATAAGTAAATAACATGTTAGACTTTCTTATATACATGACACAAAAATACTAAACAAAATGTTAGCAAATCAAATCTAGTTGTATAGAAATGGAAAATAGGTTATGACCAAAGTGTTTCTTTTTTCTTTCAGAAATGTAATTTTGGTTAAATACTTGAAAATCAATTGGTATAATTAACTATATTAATTAGATAGAAAGGAAAAAGCCACGATTATGTTAATAGATGCAGAGAAAACAAAGTTCAACACCAATTCATGATTTAAAAAAATCCTCTCAACAAATAAGAAGGATGGAAAATCTCAAATTGATAAACAGTGTATATAAGAACCCTGTAACATCTTAACACTTAACAGCAAAAGATAATTTCCTCCACCACTATGAGGAACAAGACAAAGACATATGTGCTAATTCCTTTATTCAACATTGTGCTGGAGGTTTAACCAGTGTGGTAAGTCAAGAAAAGTAAGTGCAAGGCATAGAGATTAGGGAAAAAAAGAAAATAAGACTGGTTCTCTGTGTTCATGATATGATCCATCTTCAGAGAAAATCCTAACAAAACTACCAGAACTAATCAGTGAACTTACTATGCAAGGTCAGTTTACAAAAATTAGTTGTGTGTACTGCACTGGAAAAATGAAATTTAAAAAAACTGTTTACAGTGGCATCAAAATCTAAACACATGGAAATAAAATTAATGAAACTGTGTAAAAATTATGTGTGAAATCTACTAGACATTGATGGAAGTAATTAAAGAAGACCTAAATGAATGAATTGATATGCCATGTTCAATTAGAAAATTCAGTGTGGTTAAGATGTCAATTCTCCATATATTGATCTATAGATTCAATGCCATCCCCATGATAGCTCAGTTGGTAAAGAATCCGTCTGCAATGCAGGAGGCCCCAGCTCAATTCCTGGGTAGAGAAGATCCACTGGAGAAGGGATAGGTTAGCCACTCCAGTATTCTTGCGCTTCCTTTGTGGCTCAGCTGGTAAAGAATCCACCTGCAGTGCGGGAGACCTGGGTTTGATCCTGGGGCTGGGGAGATCCTGGAGAAGGGAAAGGCTACCCACTCCAGTATGCTGGCCTGGAGAATTTCATGGACTGTAGAGTCCGTGGGATCGCAAAGAGTTGGACAGGACTGAGTGACTTTCACTTACTACTTCTATGTGTGAAATCTACTAGACATTGATGGGAGTAATTGAAGAAGACCTAACAAATGAATTGATATACCATGTTCAATTAGAGAATTCAATATGGTTAAGATGTCACTTCTCCACATATTGACCTATACATTCGATGCCATCTCAATGAAATTCTCAGCAGGAATTTTTGTAGAAATTCACAAGCTAATAGAAAATGCTTATGGAAACAGAATAAAAGAAAAATAACAAAATTGCAGTACTTACTCTACTTGATTTCAGGGCTTACTATAAAGTGAGAGTTATCCAAATAGTGTGCTACTGGTGTACTATAAGACAGAAAGGTAGATTCATGCAACAGAAGAGAGGCCAAATGTAGACCCACACAGAAATGTTTAAAAGGCACCGAAGAAATTCAGTGGAGAAGCCTTTTCATGGCCCTAGAAAGAAAAGATAAAACCTCTCCGCCTACCTTACACCATACCCCCAAATTATTCCAAAATGAAACATAGACATAAATATCAAAGCCAAAACTTATAAAGCTTCTTGAAGAAAATAGAAGAGAAAATCCTTGCAACCTCAAGATAGGCAAAGACTTTTGAGATATAAAAGAAAAAAATTAATTAGACTATCAAACTTAAATATATATGACCATCAAAAGACAATTAAGAGACTAGATTAATAATTAAATAGATTTCCTCTGTTACTACTTTTTTCTGGGACTATCCAAACATTGCATTCATTTTGTGTTTACTCTACAGTCCCTCTGCTGAATGCAGAGAATATACTATTTAACAAGAAAGGTGTGGTTCTCATGAAACATTCAATTTAGTGGGAGAAAGTGACAAATAAATAATTATAATATGAAATGACAAGTGCAAGGATGGTGCAAGTGTAAAACTCATGGTTTTAGTTTACAAATGTAGAAACCTGGCAGTGGTTAATAATTTGCTAAGTTGCAAAGCCAGTCTAAGCTCATATTTGCTGACACCTATTCCCCTCTTGCCCTCGACCTTTTTTATTTTTATTTTTTTTAAATTTCTGTTCTAAGCAAAGGGAGTGGAATTTTAAACTTAAGCTTAGTGGCCAGGATCAAGTAGCAAATGGTATTCATGCTTCTAGTTTACTAAGAAGAGAAATGGCATTGGAGCTATTTAAAGAAATTCCACTTCAATGTTGCCATTTTAAAGGTTTGTTTTAAAGTTAGTTTTTCAAACTATGATGTCAACATCAAACTTAGGTAAGTTTCTCTAAGGATATTCTCTTGCTGTATAGTGCCCAATGAGTTGCAAAGGAGAGCTCTTTTTAGGCAGGGCCCCCTCAACTGTGCTTTGCTAAGCAGTGTGTCCTTTTTCCAAAGTTAGCAGAATTAACAGGAAGGTGCTGGGAAGTACAGAGGAAAATATAGGACCCAGAGCATATCACTTGGGAGAGAAGACTTTACTTTTGAAAGTAAACATTTATTGGGAATGAATACATTTGTCCTTCTTTTTACCCTTGCGTTTGTGACAGCAAAATATCTATTGTGTCTTGTGTCCTCACAGTGCTTTGTACTTTTAGCATATTTCACGTGCAGTACCTTTTGTATTTCTTATATTTTTGACAGTCACTATCATTTCGATTTAATCACAACGCAACCCTGGCTAGAGGTTAAATGACTATTTCAAGATGACTTCATAAATGCCTTAGAATTCTTTCTTTCTGATTCCCCCCATTTTTGTCTCATCTGGCATATATTTGTAGATTTTCATGTTGACATGTTCAACTATGACTTATTCTTGCTTAGTCTTCTGTTTACCCATGTTGAACTAGTGATACTTATTTTGTTTCCCAGTAACTTCCAAGCCGTCATTGTCTTCCCTTCCTTCAAAACCACCCTTTGATTCTGATTTTCTCCATTATTAGTGGTATTACACCCCACTAAAGATACTCGAGTAGGAGTGGGTGCTCAATAAATGTTTATATGCTTGGGAAATAAAAGAACAAGCATGCCATTGTACAAACATTCTCTGTTTTTCCTCTACCACCTTCCTTCTCTGTATCTTATTTATTTATTACCAGGTCATATTTATTTTTTTCTACCATGTTTTTTTCTTCCCTAAAAATCATTCTCTTCATTCCTGTAGTATCCCTCGTTGCTTCCATTCCCTTCTCATTAAAGTCTGTTTTCCACAAAACTGCTAAAATAATCTTTGGTTTTATGTAACTTTTTCACATCATAGGAGCAATTCTTGTCCTGATGATTCAAAAGTCCCCATAAGACAAAAGAAGGAACTAATGATCATCTAGAATTACACTGATCCTTCACTTTGCTGTGTTTATGTTTCTGGACCACAAAAATTATATCATTTATAGGGAAATCATTTATCTTGCAAATTCTGTTCTTGGCAACCTACCTTAAAAAAAATTAAGCTAACAGTGCTTGAGGAGCTGAAATAAATGTAAAAAAACACAGCTCATGCTTGTTTAATTCAAATCAGAAAACATTTGCTTAGGGCCATGGTATAAAAACACCATGCTAGACATTTTGGGGGCTCAAAGGAAGTAATGATTAGTTATTTTCTAGGAATACTCAGTCCAGTGAGAAGCACAAACCTGTTGCCTTACTCAGTCTTAACATCCAGTCTCAAAAAATGTGGTTTCTTGCATGTGTGTGTTCAGGCACTTCAGTCATGCCTGACTCTTTGTAACCCCATGGACTGTAACCTCCCAGGCTCCTGTGTCCATGGGATTATCCTGGCAATAATACTGGAGTGTATTGCCATTTCCTCCTCCAGGGGATCTACCCGAAGACCCTGAGTCTTCTGCAGCTCCAGCACTGGCAGGCGGATTCTTTACCACTGAGCCACCTGGGAAGTCTGGGTGGTTTCTTGGCCCACAGCCAATGAAAACCTGGGAATTAGAAAGACAGTACATCTCTCCATTAACAGTCAGCGTCCTAAGAGCAGCAGGTGTATAACTGACGTTGATGGAACATATGGAATCTATATTTAAAACACTGTGCAAGTGAGCATATGAAATAGTTATAAAACTCTGGAGTCATTTAATATGGTCGCAAGGAGTTCCTGAGGGCATATGACTCCATGTTACAATTTTTTATAGTCTTTCTATGACTGTACCATCAAGGGAAGTTTGTTCAGTAGAAAAGCAAGAAAGTAACTAATGCATTTCCAAGAAATGTACAACAAAAATTGTTAAAGTTTACTGGCCAAAGCAGTAGAAACTTCCTATATTAAAAATTGATTTATGTGGCATAGTTGCATTATCATTGTTAGACTTACTGTTTTCAGCATGTGTACACCAGCGTGGAAATGCACCCCCAAATGACTTTATTCATCCTCAACAGTTGTCTAAGGGTTCTTGTCCGCAAAGCTCCATGTCGTTTTCCTGCCCCTCCTTCCCAGGGGCAGATCTTAAAGATCCAAGAGATGATATTCTAACCTTAGTGTCCAGAGTACACTGGACTTATAACAGAGGGTGTTTTCAAGACCAGGGACACTGTATTCTTTCCTTAGATGTTGCTTTCCAACTTGTATTGTCCTCTAGATTCACCTACCAGAAAAACAAGTCCTACCCTCACAGGGCTACTAACATACAGGATTCTGAACAAACATGGATTTTCTGTCTCAGCTCTTCTAAATGGAAGTCCTGAGAGATCGCTGCCCGGGTCAGCTGGAAAAATAAAGTCCCAGCCTGTATACTTGGCTCATGCCTTTTCCCTAGATCATGAGAATAAACTTGCCCCTGTTTTCCAAAAATGAAACAATAGCTCAAACCAGCAGGCCGAGGGCTGGGGCCGATCAGGAAGCCGGCTGCTCAGTTTGTCACCTGTTCTATGTCAGGCGCATTCCCATGGTCCCCACCTGAGGTGTTCCTGTCAAATGGGGGAAACAGACATGTTTGTGATATTCACAGCCCGGCCTTTTGAGTTCTGCAGTAACGAGCTCCGATGTGTTCCGGGAACACAGAAAGGGGGAAGTTAACTACTCAGGGAAGCTCATAATGGCTTTGGGGTAAATGATGTTAGAACTAAGTCTAAAGCCTGAGAAAGAGATTGTAAAGTAGAGAAGGAGGAGAATGACACCCTTAGACAAAAAGCAGAACAAAACAACAGTGAGAAGCACAGAGCAAATGCAGAGAACAGGGGACAGGAAGGAGCCTGGTGCAAGGACGGGGTGGTGGCGGCCAGTTTTGCTGATTTTGCTGGTGACATGCCATCCTGTGAGAAGCATTTCAGTTTTGTAAGGACATGTTTCTTTTTTTTAAAATTTGGAGGGAGAGCGGTGCTTGAGTACTTTTATCCCATATGTGTATAATTATTTCATATAAATACAGAAATATTTCATATAAATACAGAAATAATAAGCTGTGGAAAGATTGTGATGGCCTATCGATTCTGGAAAAAAAAAAAAAAGTGCGAACAGTGAAGTTTCTATTTTAGAAAATGCAAACAACCAGAAAAGACAACTTTCTGGTGAGTTTAAGTCCATGCCATGCATGTGATATAAAACAAATAATGGGGCTGTAATTTAAAAGCAAGCCACAACAATAGTCTCTAAGAATGAATTTTTATCCATTACATGACTGAAAAGCAAATATAAAGGTACAAAATCAGCAAAATTACAAAAAACATTCCAGAGAAGTCCTAGTTACCGTTGAATATGAATGCAAAAACTTTTTTCAAAAAAATATTTCAGGAAAACCTGATGTGAAACATAGTAGAACAAACGGAATGGAATCCTGGTGTGACACTCATGGTACAATAAAAGCATGTCTTTTATTGAGGAAGAAAAATTGATTTCTAAAAAGAAATGTATTTCAGTGAACATTTAAGCTCTATAACAAGCTCTCAAAATGGTAACAAAAGTATCATAAAAGTTTTCATCTTCATCCTGAGAACTTGAAAGTTATCACCTTCAGAGCCAGGTAAATAGAGACTGAAAATCCATATCATTACCATAATCTAAATCATTATTGGGGAGACTTCCCTGGTGGTCCAATGGCTGACTCCTGCACTTCCAATGCCGGTGACTGGGTTTGATCGCTGGCTCCGCCCCCCACCGTGGGGCGAAGAGGGGCCTCAGAAATAAAGACTCCACCTCCCAGTGCAAGAAACACACTGGAGAGGAGGGTTTGATCCCTGGGTCAGGAAGATCCCCTGGAGAAGGGCATGGCAACCCATTCCAGTATTCTTGCCCGAAAAATCCCATGGACGGCAGGCTACAGTCCATGGGGCTGCAAAAGAGTCAGACACAACTTAGCGACATGAGCAAACGAGATCCCAGGTGCCTCAACGAAGAGTTCGCATACTGTAACTAATATCCTGCACGTTGCAGCTAAAAGGCTATGCATGCTGCAAATAAGACCTGACACAGCCAAATATATAAATTAAAAAAAAAAAGAATTTCAGTTTTAAAAAGTCATTACTGGAACTCACTGCAGCGCAAATTTAGTCTGCGCCCTGTGCAGGGGTACCACGCCTCAGTTCTTCATAGCGTTTTGTTGCAGAGTAACGCCTTTGTCTTCACCTCTGGGCCACAGATTGTTATAGTAATAAATTTTAATCTTGACTCTGAAAGGAGTAAAGAATTCTGCTTCAGATGGGCTGGATTCATTTGTTGCATGTGGATTATTTCTATGACCAAAAGGGCGTGTTTCTTTTCTGGGATGTTTTGTGTTGCTGGACTTGCCACTGAGGAGGGTGAGGGCAGAGTAGGGCAGGGATATCTGGTAACCAGTAGCCTGTGGTTAACATCTGTGGCGGTCCATCTTCTGCCCATAACACAGTATTCTAAGCCTAGAACATAGCTGGAGATAAATCTGAATAAGAAGCCTCTTGCCTGTGTGTTATTCTATATAAATGAGGTTACTTGCCTTGGATTTGTTCAGATTTGCAGTAAAATTGTGTGACAAAGTCTGTACCTTCTCTGAGTTCTTATTATATATAGTCTTACTATATTTAAATTAGAGCCATATAATACTTAAATGTAGTACTCACTTATTCCCTTAATATTATTCTGTATATCCTGCACTACACTTTTAGCTGCTTGAAAATACCTTTATTATTTTAATCCCCCAGTCGGGGTTGGACAGTAGTGATGGCTTATTTTATTATTTGTGTTAAGATTTGTGGCATAGTGGAAATATTTTTGACCTACCTCCTAACTAAAAGACTACAGTGTAATACTGAGTAAATTTCTTTACTGCTTGTTCCTTCGTTCATCTTTTAAATGGGAGTAGACTATATATTTTTCTTTTTTACGTTTCTTTATCTTAAAAAAAAAGCTTAAGAAGATCATTGTAAATTCACCCATAGTGCTAAGAAATAATATTAATACAGAGAGATCCTGTGTTTCAGCCAGTTGCCTCCAGTGAGAACATCTTGCATAATTCCAGTACAGTATCACAACCAGGAAGTTGACATTGATACAGTTCACTGACCTTATTCACATTTTACCGGTTTTACATGCACTTGTGTGTGCTCAGTACTGTCACATGTGTGCATTCATGTGTCCAATGTCACGCTGAAGGTACAGGGCAGTCCCAGCACAAGGGTCCCCCATGTTGCCCTCGTGTAGCCACACCTACCTCTTTCCTACCTCTGCATTCCTAGAAACCACTCCTGTTTTCCATGTCTATAATTTTTTCACTAAAGAATCTATATAAATATATAAATCTACATAAATAGATAAAAAAGATTCTATATAAACAGAATCGTATTGTCTTTTTTCTTTCTTTTTAAAAATTTATTTGATTATGTCAGGTCTTAGTTGTAGCACATAAGATCTTTCATTGCAGTGTGTAGACTCTCAAGTTGGACTGTGTGGGTTTATTTGCTCCGTGGCATGTGGGATTTGAGTTCCACCACCAGGGATCAAACCTGCGTCCCCATGCATTGCGAGGCAGATTCTTAACCACTGGAGCACCAGTGAAGTCACCTGAAATTGGCTTTTTTCATGCAACATAATTCCCTTGAGATCCACTAAACTGTTGGAGGAGGAAGATGTGACCCGGGGTTGGACCTGGGACACGGGAAGCTCCTCAACCCCTCCCCTGTCCTTGGAGTGTACATTCTGCCCACTGTTTGCACAGTAGGAGCTATTTCTAAGCAGCCTTAGAAGATTAAGGTGTTGCTGAGACCATCAAGATTAGAGCGAACTCGGTTATGGCCTCTGTACAACCCTGAATATTCATCAAAGGACTGATGCTGAAGCTCCAATACTTTGGCCACCTGACGTGAAGAGCTAACTCATTGGAAAAGACCTTGATGATGGGAAGGATTGCTGGCAGGAGGAGAAGGGGGCAACAGAAGATGAGATGGTTGGATGGCATCAATGACTCGATGGACACGAGTTTGAGCTAACTCCAGGAGATGGTGAAGGACAGGGAAGCCTGACGTGCTGCCGTCTATGGGATCATAGTCAGACATGACTTGGCGACTAAACAACAACAAGAAGGAGCTGTTAAGATTCTGGTGGGTGTGCAGAGATTTAGTCAGCTGGTAGCCGCCCAAGGCAAGCCTCCTATGTAAATTCCCTTGCTTATTGAAATTACCACCCACCACTTGGAGTGGCTGCTTCTTTCTTCGGTTTCTCTCTGCTCTCTGTGTATGGAGACCAGTTCCAAATTTCACCCAAGAAGCTTCTAAGGTTTTGAACAGACCCCAAGTTGTTGCATGTATCAGTAGTTTGTTCCTTTTAATTACCGAGTGGTATTCCATGGTATGGATAGATCACAGTTTGTTTAACTAATTGAAGAATATTTGGTTTGTTTCCTGTTCTGGGTTATTATAAATAAAGCTACTGTGAACATTCATATATACATTTTGTGCACGAATGTACACTTTTTATAAAATTTTGTTTCTCTAGGCTTAATGTCCGAAAGTAGAGTTGCTGGTTCAATTATGGGAAGAACATGTATGCTTAGTCTTGTAAGAAACTGCCACCGTTTTTCCTATAGTGACTATGTCATTTTACATTCACACCAGCAGTGTGTTTTGAGTTAAATTTGTGAGGTGTAGGTTGAGGGATTCATGTTTTTGCTTATGGATGTGCAACACTTCAGCACCATTTGTTAAAAAGCTATCTTTCCTCCTTTACACTGAATTTTCACCTTTGCAGAAATCAGCTGGAAGTGTTTGTATGGGTCTGGTTTGGGCTCTGTTGTGTTCTGTTGATCTCTGTGTCTCTCCATCTGCAAATGTCACACTGTTTTGAGTATAGTAGTTATAGAATAAACCTTTATACACAGTGGAGTGACTACTCTCACTTTATTCTTTCTTATCAAAATTGTTTCAGTTATTTTAGGCTCTGTGTCTTCCCATATACATTTTAGAATTAGCATGTCCATATAGAGAGATTATCATGTTAGGTGAAGTAAGCCAGAGAAACACAAATATTAATATATCACTTATATGTGGAATCTTAAAAAATGAATAATATAAATGAACTTACACATTTAGAGGTATAAATGAACTTATATAAAAAGTAGAAATAGACCCACAGACATGGAAAATAACCTTATGCTTACAAGGGGGTTCAGTTGAGTTCAGTTCAGTCACTCAGTCATGTCTGACTCTTTGCGACCCCATAAACCACAGCACGCCAGGCCTCCCTGTCCATCACCAACTCCTGGAGTCCACCCAAACCCATGTCCATCGAGTCAGTGATGCCATCCAACCATCTCATCCTCTGTTGTCCCCTTCTCCTCCTGCCCTCAATCTTTCCCAGCATCAGGGGCTTTTCCAATGAGTCAGCTCTTCGCATCAAGTATTGGAGTTTCAGCTTCAACATCAGTCCCTCCAATGAACACCCAGGACTGATCTCCTTTTCGATGGACTGGTTGGATCTCCTTATAGTCCAAGGGACTCTCAAGAGTCTTCTCCAACACCACAGTTCAAATGCATCAATTCTTCAGCACTCAGCTTTCTTCACAGTCCCTCTCACATCCATACCTGACCACTGGAAAAACCATAGCCTTGACTAGATGGACCTTTGTTGGCAAAGTAATGTCTCTGCTTTTCAATATGCTATCTAGGTTGGTCATAACTTTCCTTCCAAGGAGTAAGCGTCTTTTAATTTCAGGGCTCCAATCACCATCTGCAGTAATTTTAGAGCCCAGAAAAATAAAGTCAGCCACTGTTTCCACTATTTCCCCATTTATTTCCCATGCAGTGATGGGACCAGATGCCATGATCTTCATTTTCTGAATGTTGAGCTTTAAGCCAACTTTTCCACACTCCTCTTTCACTTTCATTAAGAGGCTCTTTAGTTCCTCTTCACTTTCTGCCATAAGGGTGGTGTCATCTGCATATCTGAGGTGATTGATATTTCTCCCGGCAATCTTGATTCCAGCTTGTGCTTCCTCCAGCCCAGTGTTTCTCATGATGTACTCTGCATAGAAGTTAAATAAGCAGGGTGACAATATACAGCCTCGATGTACTCCTTTTCCTGTTAGGAACCAGTCTGTTGTTCCATGTCCAGTTCTAACTGTTGCTTCCTGACCTGTATGCAGGTTTCTCAAGAGGCAGGTCAGGTGGTCTGGTATTCCCATCTCTTTCAGAATTTTCCACAGTTTATTGTGATCCACA
>SJYQ01015855.1:0-15416 GCA_006410935.1 Redunca redunca | reverse complement strand
AAAAAAAAGCCCCTAGGCAATCCTAAGGCAGTCAGGGTTGAGACCCATGGGACTCGCTCTTTACTGGGGTAGCCTTTCAACTACAGACACTTATCTCGAGCCTGCCTTTAAGCATGGAGATCCATTCCCTCCATGGGGTTTCCCACATATCACCCTTGCTGACTGCCTCTCAGCACCAGTTCATCAGTATCCATCCCAGTGGTTCTGGTGTTTGGTGAAAAGAATACCTGCCTCCCCTGTAGTCCCTGAGGTGGGTGGGGCAGTGCACTGTGTGGTCATGTTTTGTGTCTCCTGAGATGTGCAGTGGACTGCATGTATGCATGCTGGGTCACTTTGGGCATGTCCAGCTCTTTGTGACCCAGTGCATAGTAGCCTGCCAGGCTCCTCTGTCCGTGGGATTCTCCAGGTAATAACGCTGGAGTGTGTTGCCAAGCCCTCCTCCAGGGGATCTTCCGACCCAGGGATCAAACCAATGTCTCTTATGTCTCCTTCATTGGCAGGCTGGTTCTTTACCACTAGTGCTCCCTGGGAAGCCCATGCAGTGAATTAGTGAAACCAAAAGAAATTAAAAAAAAATCATTTCATTTAGTTAACAGGATAGACTTAAAGAAATTTAAAAAAAAATCATTTCATTTAGTTACCAGGATAGACTTAAATTTTACTTAAGGATACCCTTGTTTTATTTAGGAAAGAAAATAACTGTTAGTTCGCCTACATGCCAATAAGATGGATTAGAAAACTGGACTTGGTCACAGATTTTGGAACCAACATGGCCACTGGGGGTAAGACATAATTAAAGCTATTCATGAAAGAGATCTCAGTGTGAGAAACCAAATATTTCCTTGTGAAGAAAAAATAAGGATTAACCATTTAGTCATTTTTCTTACGATAGATTATTCAGTAATTCTGGTGTAAGTCTGCCATGTTAGAAAATGTAATCACAGGTTACTTTAACTTCTTTTAAGCTCTTAATGACTTAACACCTGTAAAATATCCTCAACCTAATTTCTCAAGTTCCTGTTTGAGAATTTTAAACATTGTTCTCTGTGTTATGAACGTAAACAGGCCAAATGTCTGAGAGTAGCAACAATAAGCCTGTTTCTTCCAGAGTTCCCACAGCGGTGCAAAGAACAAAAGTATACATGGATTTTTCCATGGATTTTCCAGGGGAAAATCTGTCCTGCCCTTGGGGAAGAAGAAAAAGAAATCCAGCCCCTAAAGACTAGCAAGTGAGACTTCTTCATACTCCCAAGGTCACATCTTCAGTTTCAAGAAAGTAGGTAACAACTGTATGCAAAAAGGATCAATTATTGCTAGTCTAAATAAATTGTAGTCTTTGAGAGTTTAAAGACCTTTCTATAAAGTAAGTCAAAAACCCTACAGATATATTTAACTCAGGCACTAAAAACTACTTTGCATTTATACTTGATGTAAAAGTAAAGCAGGTTGAAAGTCAAAAAGACTTTTAAAAGGAAAGTATTTACATCTGTCAATTTTTACTTCAAGAATTCTGAAATCTCCCTGAAGAGATCAACCGACTTCTATCTGGCTTTGTTTGTTTGTTTTTCCATTTCAACAAGCATCAGTATTTTCGCTTTCCTTATTGTCACTGTCAATTTGAATATAAAAATATTCTGAGATTAGCTTCTAAAGAGGCAAAGACAAGAATAGCTTGGGGAAATAAGAGAAAACTTGTTTATTAGGGGAGATAGGGGAAGAAATGAATCCTTAAAGAGCTCCAATCCCTATTGGGCAAGAGATTGAAGACACAAGATAATTCTCTTAAAGGCCCAGTAAGTATTAAAAGAATGTGTGTGTGTGTGTGTGTGTGTGTATCACCACACTGTCTACATATTTTCTGGCTTCAGAACTGCTTTTCTTTCTTTTCAAATCATGTTCCAGAGAAGACAGTCTCATTACTCCTAGGTATGAGATTTTTTTCTTTTCTCAGTGGAGGATAAAAATGGAAAAGGCATATTTACTGTCAAATCTTTTCCAGAACACTCCAGGACACTTAGTTTCTTAAAGAATAGATATCTTATAGCTGAGAAACATTTCATTTAAAACAGATGAGTGGAATGCCCAACAGTGGGACACAGCATATCTCTTAAGTAACATCCCCTCACCCTTGTCAATTCATTTATCTGACTGGTTATTAACACTCATTTTCTCATTTTGACCTTTCAGTGTTCATGTAACATGATATTAGAAGGCAAACCAACCCCATGATGGGAAAATGAAGCTTTCCAGGTGTACAAAAGAATGGAGCTACAAACCCACCCTTCTCAGCAGGCTGTTCTAATCTGGGTAGAAGTACAACCAGTAACACTAACACCTCTGAATCTGTCATGGGGTGAGGGCTGCCGGAAAAGACTGCAGACCTTAGTCTAGGGCTACACTGTATTATTACTACACAAGCTGGTCTACTCCGTACCCTGATTCAGTTCAGTTCAGTTCAGTCACTCAGTCGTGTCCAACTCTTTGCGACCCCATGAATCGCAGCATGCCAAATTAGTAACATCCAAAATACTGACTCCAGGGGAAAAATGGTAAGCATAGGCATTGTTGTTGCTTTTGGATAGTTGCTCAGTTGCATCTAACTCTTTTGTGACCCCGTGGACTGTAGCCTGGCAGGCTCCTCTGTCCATGGGATTTCCCAGGCAAGAATACTGGAGTGGGTTGCCATTTCCTTCCCCAAGGGATCTTGCCAATCCAGGGATCAAACCCACATCTCCTGCATTGGCAGGCCAGTTCTTTACCACTGGGCCACCAGGGAAGCTCCAAGCATAGATGTAGTGATATTTTAACATCCTTCCGATCCTGACTCTTGCAAAACCCTTGGATCTGAGGTAATGGTTAGGTGGATGTGGTGGGAGCACACACAAAGCCCTGCCAGGTTGCCAGGCACTCATTTACGACACACTCCCTTCCCAAACCTCTCCCTTCCAGCCCTGAAATCTAGGTACTTGTTTTTAAAAAGGGAGTAATAAAGAATTAATGAGCGCAGACTGATTACTGCACTGCTGGGTTAGACTGCTGTCTCTGGACACTGTAATTTGCACAATGGCCATTTAATTGTTCTGTGCCTCTGTTACTTCACAGATAAAAACAGGGATTAGAAAGGACATAAGTGAAAAAGATTGCTTCAGAAATGTTTTAGATACTGATGCTCTCAACTGCAAAGGAAGCTTCAAAGGAATAAAAAGAATGATTTTTGCATGAGGTAAGTCAACAGACAAGGAACACAATTAGAGACCAAGTACTCACCAATAATAACAGTGTTGTCATCAGCAATTAGCAACTTGCTGTGGACATAGATAAGCTCAGTGACTAGGTTTCCTTCAAGCTCTGCATGTGTTCTAAGACCACAGAAGGATATATAATTTATCCACTGATTGCCAACTGTAAATTAAATAAGAAATCACTAAAATTAATATGACCAAGCTCAATAAAGGCATCTTAGATTCTACTGTCTTTCAAAACAAATATACCAGTTCAACAGGTTAAGGATAGATTGTATAACATATATATGTATGTGTGTGTACATAATTTTAGAATGCATCTAGGATCTATTTTTACTTTCTGAAGAGTTTTATAGTGCTAATATAAATGGAGATATAATTTCAAAATATCTTACTGAAGTGATTTCTATGAATCCCCAATGCTAGGTGACCCCCAAATAAATTCAAATATGAACATTTTATTTTAAAGATTTCTTGAGTAACTACTGAAGAGTGATAACTGAAGTATAGCCAACAGTGGGACAACCTAAGATTTGCATCTGTCTGGGTTGACACCTGCTGCTGTTTATTCTGTTATTTTAAAAAATTTACTTATTTGCCTGCCTCAGGTCTTAGTTGCAATACTCGGGATCTTCACTGTATCTTGTGGGACTTTTTTCACTGCGGTGTGTGGGCTTCTCCCTATTTGTGGCTCGTGAGCTTATTAGTCGCAGTACATGGGCTTAGTCGCTCTGCAGCATGTGGGATCTTAGTTTCCCAACCAGCGATCAAACCCGCATCTCCTGCATTGGATGACAGATTCTTTTTTTTTTTAATCCAATTTTATTTTATTTATTATTTTTGCCATTTTGAAAAAATTTTTAATTGGAAGCTAATTACTTTACAATATTGTGGTGGTTTTTGCCATACATTCACATGAATCAGCCATGGGTGTACATGTGTTCCCCATCCTGACTGTCCCTCCCACATCCCTCCCCATCGCATCCCTCAGGATCATCCCAGAGCACCAGCCCTGAGCACCCTGTCCCATGCATCGAACCTGGACTGGCGATCTATTTCACATATGATAATATACATGTTTCAATGCTATTATCTCAACTCACCCCACCCTCACCTTCTCTCACAGAGTCCAAAAGTTTGTTCTTTACATCAGTGTCTCTTTTGCTGTCTCGCATATAGGGTCATCATTACCATCTTTCTAAGTTCCATATATATGCGTTAATATACTATATTGGTGTTTTTCATTCTGACTTACTTCGTTCTATATAATAGGCTCCAGTTTCATCCACCTCATTAAAACTGATTCAAAATGCATTCTTTTTAATGGCTGAGTAATATTCCATTGTGTATATGTACCACAGCTTTCTTATCTGTTTGTCTGCTGATGGACATCTAGATTGTTTCCATGTCCTGGCTATTGTAAACAGTGCTGTGATGAACATTGGGGTATACCTGTCTCTTTCAATTCTGGTTTCCTTGATGTGTATGCCCAGCAGTGGGATTCCTGGGTAGTATATCAGTTCTATTTCCAGTTTTTTAAGGAATCTCCACACTGTTCTCTGTAGTGGCTGTACTAGTTTGCATTCCCACCAACAGTGTAAGAGGGTTTAGATGGCAGATTCTTAACCACTGGACCACCAGGGAAGTCCCAACACCTGCTGCTGTTTAAATCAGATGCAAGATGTGAGCCCAAACTATCTGATGTACATACATACTTAGTAGCAAACTCACGGCAAAGCAGCAGTTAAAACTTTACAGACTTTGGGTAAGTAAAAATGTTGGCAGTTAAATAACATCCCTCCTTCTAAATCACTGAAATCAGGGAAACAAAAAATTCCTAAGTACGTTTGACCTTGGAGAATTTATTTCAGAGCAAGAAGTACCAAGTTTGTACTTTAAAATGCAGCCCTCTTATCGTGTGAAGGTCATTTATGTGATAAGAATTGTATTCCATATCAAACCAACCCATAATCATTACTCTGGCATGAGTGTTACTCACGAGATTTTATGGTCCCCCTCTCACACAGCAGTTGTCCTGGATAAGCTAAGCGTGATACTAAGAATAAATGGAGTGGAACCAAAGCATCACGGATTCTTATAGAAGGAGAATATAAATTTTAATAGAGAAACTGAAGCACGCTGAGAGAATCAGTGGTAGTTCATGCTTCATTTACTGAAGTTTCCAGGTATTACTGATGTTTTCTATTTTGCTGTTGATGTTACTCAGTGAACCTATTACATTTAGGTATCTTGGAAAGAAATTTTTTCACAGGTAATATATAGAGGTTCCTCCATTTATAGATAACCCTTCCCATATCTGATATTAACACATACTATAAAGTCTGTATAATTAAAACAGTGCAGAACTGGTACATAGACAGCCAAACCAGTGTCTGAAATTGAAAGTCCAGAAACAGACCCAAGTAAGTATGGAAATTTTGCATATGATAAAGGTTGTAGCTCTAGGAAAAGGGTTGTTTAAGAAAAGGTGCTAGTATAATTGCATAGCTATTTGAAAGAGATAAAAATTATATACATTTCTCCCAGCAATCATAAAAACTCTAAACAAATCAGAGATGAAAATTTTCTTCTAACACCCAGGTGTTAGAAGGAAATCAAGTGAATTTCTGGTAACCTGAGTGTAGGGGAGGCTCATAACTATCTAGAGGCAATAAAAGAAAAGATCAATAATGTTGGCTAAACAAAACAAAACAAACTCATTTGCATGTCACAAAACACAATAAGCAGAAACAAAAGGCAAAGGACTTCCCTGGTGATCCCGTGGTTAAGCATCTACCTTCCAATTCAGGGGACACGGGTTCAGTCCCTGTACCAGGAAGATTCCACCTGCTGCAGAACAAGGAAACCAGGGTGCCACGACTACTGAGCCTGCGCCCTAGAGCCCCGACTGCATGCTGCGACACTGAGGCTCTAGAGCCCGTGCTCTGCAGCAAGAGAAGCCCCCATCCACTGCAACTAAAGAAAGGACTTGCAAGGCACTCAAGACCCAGCACAGCCACAATAAGCAAATAATTTAAAAGAGAACTGAAGGGAGAACAGGATCAAAGTCTTCATAGGAAAATAGGTAAAAGACACGGACAATTCAAACACACAAAAAGATACATTTGAAAAGACAGTCATCTTCACTCATAATTAACAGAAATGCAAATTAAAACTATACTGAGAAACCATTTTTTAACCTATGAGACTGACCAAAAAAAAAAAAGAAAGAAAGATAACATATTCTGTTGTTGAGACTGGGTTGAAGTAAGCTCTCTCTTGCATTGATGCTGAGAGTGCAAATTGGAATAAATTTGGAGGGGAATTTGTCAATATCTAACAAAATTATCTATAGCCCAGCATTTCCATTCTAGAAACTTACCCTAAATATAGTTCCAACAAATAAGAACGTATGTACACAAAGCTACTAATTATATTATTGTAATTGAAAAATACTGAAGATAACCTAAATGCTCACACAGAGAATGACTGGATTAACTATGGCCAATCTGTACACGGGGGACTGTGCAGAGGCAGAAAGGAATGAAACTCTCTATGAACTGATTCATAGTGATTTCCAGGATGGAGCGTAAATTTAAAAAGAGCAAATACACAAAAGAATATGTGGTATGTTATTCTTATGAAAGAGATTTGGAGAAATAAGAAAATATACATGTTTCTGCTCATTTGTACAAAAAGAAACACAGCCCGAATAACTTAGAAATTGAAAAAATTTGTTACCAGTAGAGGGTGAGTAGATTAGGGTGAGAAAGACAGTGGGAAGAAGCCGAAAGGAGGTATAGCGGAGTGGTGCCTGTCTGAGCGTGTCTTGTCTTTTGTGTAGTTCTGACTATGGGAAGTCTATTGCATACACTCAAAAAATAAAAATAAAAATCAGGAAAGATATAGGAAAAAAGAACCCCAAATGAAATACAAACTAAAGCAAGTGAACCTAACTGCTTTTCAAATTAAAACCATAATCCAAGGATACTTGGAACACTAGCTTTGGATGATATATACTCTTAGGCTAAAGACAAAAAGAACTATAAACAAATATTGGATTCTAGTGAGATATATTTTTCACAGTAGTTGGGCTAGCAATTTCTGTGTATTCTAATATTGAGGATATATATATATTATAGATAATAGAAGTAGGTTTCTTATTGTGAGATAAAGAAGTTATAAAAATAGAGAGATGGCAAGAAGGAATCCTGTGGCATGGGACTGAAATTATAAGTATCAGTATGGAGATTAGATGATAGACAGATGGACAGATAGATAACGTGCATGCAAAAAGCCTTCAGCAGTAATATCCCAGTAGCAAGGATCATACCTCCTACCCAGAATTTGGTTTCTAAATACCACTTTCCACTGTGCATGCATGGGTACTCAATTGTGTCCTACTCTTTGCAACCTCATGGACTGTAGCCTGCCAGGCTCCTCTGTCCATGGAAATTTCCAGGTAACAATACTACAGCAGATTGCCATTTCCTTCTCCAGGAGATCTTTCTGACCCAGGGATTGAACCCTTGTCTGTTGCATCTCCTGCTTTGGCAGGTGGGTTCTTTACCAGCTGAGCAACCGGGGAGCAAACCTATATAAGTTCCTTGAAGAAATGGTTGATTGCCTGACTAGTTACGGGAATGTATAAGATGGGTCTGAAACCCTTGTGCAAATGAAAAAAAGGCTGATGGGCATACATCAAAAGCCTCACAGGCCACACTCCATACCTACTCCCCATTCACCCTTGCTATGAAATAATTCCTATGGAGTGGCAGAAATCTTTATTTCTTTATGAAAAATGCCTTTAAAAAGAAAGCTCAGGATGAGTACCAGTCACAGGGACCAAAACGAAGATAAGGGTTCCAAGCTAGAAAGTAGATATGTCGTGTCCTGTCAAAAGAGGTGAACAGATCCACCACCCACTCTTGTGAGAAGAAAAAGCAAATTGAGAAATTACTTTGGCCAGTACAGTCATCCCTCAGTGTCCACAGGGTACTGGTTCCAGGATCCCCAAGGATGAAAAAATCTGCCCTACTCTAGTCCTTTATGTTAATATAACGTTGTATAGCATTTCCATGTGATGTACACACATCCTCTTGTACACCTTAAATCACCTCTAGATTATTTACAATACTTAATACAATATAAGTGTTATGCGAATAGTCATCTGCTTGTGGCAAGTTCAAGTTTTGCCTTTTGGAACTTTTTAGGATTTTTTCCCTCAAATATTTTCAATCTGCGGTCAGTTGAATATGGGCTGGGGAACCTGCAAAGTACAGTTGGATGTAGGTTATTCTGTGAAGGAAACTGACTCAACAGAGTAACAAAGTTGTGATGTTAACTTGTGGTGTGAGAATATACTGAAACAGTGTCTTCTGAATAAAACATGAGAAAGCCAGGAGCATGACAGGTATTAATAAAGAGCAATAGGCAGAAAATAATCATGGGGGCTTCCAAAGTACATATCATGGAGGTATTTGAGAATCTGGAGTTTTACATAGGCCCCCAAGACATATCTATTGTGAATGTTGGTGCGGATATAGCTTGAAAGATGAGAAATCTGATACAATAGACTCTAAGTTTATCAGGACATTTTGTGAAAGGACTTGGAGTTGTTACAGGCGTTTACTGCTTAAACAAGCACTTCTTATATGTACATTTCTAATCCTGATTGAATACCTCTAGACCTTGTGTTAAATTATACTAAATTGGCTACTAAAATGCCATAATTCACAACAATTACAAAAATGATAAAGAAATGCTTTAAGTTAAACACTAAATCCCTGAAGATTAGCATATCAGAAAATTATACACTAATCACAGCTGGTTTTCGTTTCAGGAATTCTAACATATTCGTAGCAGCAGTTTTGTTATTTCTAAAGAACTGAAACAGGAGAAAACTACAGTTCTCTATCCAATTAGAGATTAGTTAGTTCGTATATTTAAAACCTACTATACTTTTACGAAAACAAAGCCAACAATACAACACTGCACCTCAAAAAGGGGCATTATGTAATTAATCTATTCTTCCATGTTTAGAGTATGAGCATTTCCCCCACAGAGATGCCTGATTTTGACTTGTTCCCAAGGTACTTGGAACTCGTTTTGTAAGAGGGCTTAACATTGAAATTACTTCTTATGCTAAAATCCAATTTTTCCCCTGAATAGGCAAAGGAAGAAAAAGGGTCCAGAGTCAAAGGAAATGCTTTATCATAAGCTCAAGATATTTTTATGACTGAGAATCTAAATAATAGTCTTGTTCTGACATTTTATTCTCCTACAACCTCACCTTTGCATTTTTACTAGCCACTGTCATTACTGAATGACTGTTCTGATTTTCCTTTTTAAAGATGTATCCATTTTTATCTACTTTCAAATTTCATGCTTTGTTTTTTTTTTTGCCACACCATATGGTACGTGGGATCTTCGTTCCCTGATCAGGGATCAACCCTCACCCCTGCAGTGGAAGCACAGAGTCTTAACCACTGGAGAAGTCCCCTGATTTTGTTTTTATCAATAGATCTTTTAGAACCTTACTCATTCACTGTCAATTTCATTTTAAGCCACTACCCTAGAGATAGGGTAATGCTCTGATAAATCTGTGTGCGTGAGCACTCAGTTGCTTCAGTCATGTATGACTTTGTGACCCTATGAATTGTAGCCCGCCAGCCTCCTCTCTCTGTCCACTGGGTTTTCACAGCAAGAATGCTGCAGTGGGTTGCCATGCCCTCCTCCGAGGGACCTCCCTGACCCAGGGATCAAATCCGCCATCTCCCCCATCTTCTGCATTGCAGGCGGATTCTTTACCACTGAGGCACCAGGGAAGCCCCTGGTAAATTTATGTCCTGGATAAAATCAAATTCAACTTTCAAAAGCATTTATTATTGGTGATGTACATGTCTTATGTCCAAAGTTCTTTCTCAAGATTTTTAGATTGAGGAGATCATTTGTGAAAAATCACTGAATACTAAACAGAAATAGATAAGTTTAAAATTATATAGTCTTAAAGGCTTAATTCATTATTTTTATGGCTTCCAAATCATTTAAAAATCCACTGGCCATAAAATTTGCCTCTTTAAAGTATGCAATTCAGGGTCTTTTAAAAAAAAGATATATTCACAAAGTTGTACTATCATCACCACTATCCAATTTTAAGGTATTTTAATTACTCCAAAAATAAAAGCCATACCCATTATATTTGCCTATATTTGGCCACAAGAGTCAGGATTTTCCAGCATTTCTGGCATTGGGAATCTGCTCCAACAAAGGAGTTGTTTTCTTTTGGTTGTTTTATTTTCCTTCCTTTGTTTTTGTGTGAACATGTTTTCAATTCTCTTGGGTATATTCTATGGAGCAGAAGTGCTAAGTTATATGGTAACTCTTGCAGAAGGAAATGGCAATCCACTCCAGTATTGCCTGGAAAATTCCAGGAGCCTGGCGGCCTACAGTCTATGGGATTGCAAAGAGTGGGCCACAATAGAGTGACTGAGCACATGTTAGCTTTATGTTTAACTTTTGGGGAACTACCAAACTGCTTTCCAAAGAGTCCACACCATTTTGAATTCCCAGCAGCAATGTATGAGGATTCTAAAATCTTCATATTCTCATCATTATCTTTTTCATGTCTTAAATCATAGCCATCTTAGGGGATATGAAGTTGTATCTTATGATTTTTACCTGAATTTCCCTAATGACTAATGATGTTGAGCATCTTTTCATATGTTTATTGGCCATTTGTATATCTTCTTTGGAGAAATGACTATTTAGATTCTTGGCCCATTTTTAATCGGATTATCTCTTTATTGTTGACTTGTAAATGTTCTTTGTGTATTCAGGATATGAATCCCTTATCAGATATATGATTTGCAAACATTTTTTTCAGTCTTTTTTTTTTCCCAGTTCCTTGATAGTGTCCATTGGAACATAAAAGCTTTTATGTCTGATGAAATCCAACTTAATCTATTTTTATATTTTTGTTGTAAAGCCAAGAAACCTATGTTAATACAATGTCAGAATGATTTTTGTCTATGTTTTATTCTAAGAGTTTTTACATTTTAGGTCCCGATTCATTTTGACTTATTTTTTTTGTATATAGTGTAAGGCCCAACTTCATCCCTTTGTATGTGAATATTCAGTTGTTCAAACACCATTTCAGGACATGCAATTGTCCTGAAACCCTTGTTGAAATTCAAGTGACCATAGTCATGAGAGTTTATTTCTATATTCTCAGTTCAATTCCTATGACCTATATGTCTATCCTTATATCAGGATCACACTGGTTTTATTACTGTAGGTTTATAGTAAGTTCTAAAATTGAGAGTGTGAGTCCTCCCATTTGTTCTTTTTCAAGAAAAGCTGATTCATTGGATAAGACTCTGATGCTGGGAAGGATTGGGGGCAGGAGGAGAAGGGGGTAACAGCGGATGACATGATTGGATGGCATTACTGACTCGATGGACATGAGTTTGAGCAAGCTCCAGGAGATGGTGAAAGACAGGGAAGCCTGGTGTGTACAATCCGTGGGGTCACAATCAGTCAGCACGACTCTGACTGAACACCAACAGAGGCTGTTCTAAATGCCACATTCATTTTTTCTGCATTCTTTTTTTTCTGCTCCTCAGACTGGATAATCTCAATTGACTTATCTTTAAGTTTGTTGATTTATCTGTGTACTCCAGTATGCTACTGAATTCTCTAATGTACATTTTATTTCAACTTATATTTGATTATTATTATTTTTTCTGGCATACATTTTTATTTAATTTTTTAAATTTTACAATACTGTATTGGTTTTGCCATACATTGACATGAATCTGCCACGGGTGTACATGAGTTCCCAATCCTGAAACCCCCTCCCACCTCCCTCCCCATATCATCTCTCTGGGTCATCCCAGTGCACCAGCCCCAAGCATGCTGTATCCTGTATCGAACCTAGACTGGCGATTCGTTTCTCACATGACAGTATACATGTTTCAATGCCATTCTCCCAAATCATCCCACCCTCTTCCTCTCCCAGAGTCCAAAAGTCTGTTCTACTTATATTTGATTATTACTAAAAATTTTTAGTTTTCATGGTTTCTATTTGGAGAGTGGTTGTTTTCATATTTCTCTTTAGTTCCTTAGATTTATTTCCTTCAGTTTTTTGAACACAGTTAAACTAGCTATTTTAAAGTCTTTCGAACTGTCTGTCAGGTCAAATTATGACTATTCTCTGAGTATTGTGGGAACTAGGAACTTTCAACCTCTTCGGCTCCTCCAGTAGTGGGCAGGCTACGGGTTTCCTTTCTCAGTGATGGGGAGTTGGTTCTCAAGGCTTCCATGGAACTGAGGAGAAGGGGATGGACACATGGCAAATTAAAAAGCTTGCTGCTTTTACCAAGATTCTGCTGTCCTTCTTGAATAAACAAATTGTTACATGCCCTTGGTTAATTTCCCAAGTTCTGCAGAAGTTGATTTTTGACAATTTTTGTGAGCATTTTTGTTGCTTTTATTTAGGAGTGGATTTGGGGGTGTCCCTACTATGCCATGGGGCTTCCCTCATGGCTCAGATGTAAAGAATCTGCCTGCAATACAGGAGACCTGGGTTCAATCCCTGGGTCAGGAAAACTCCCTGGAGAAGGAAATAGGTACCCATTCCAGAATTCTTGTCTGGAGAATCCCATGAACAGAGGAGCCTGATGGGCTACAGTCCATAGGGTCGCAAAGGCATGCAGGAGGCCACGTACATACTTGTTGACCACCTCCTCATCCTTAAAGCAGGGATGACCACTTTCTGTTTACTTTCTAGGACTGTGGTGAGGGATCACAGGAGAAGATACATATGAAGTCATTTTTAAAAATTTATATTTAATTTTTAATTGTAGTATAATTACAATATTGTCTTGGTTTTTGCTATGCATCAGTGTGAATCAGCCATAGGTATACATGTGGGGTCTTTTGAGGTGCCTTACAAGTCCCACTTCTTATAAAAACAATTACTATAAGTAAATAAAAATAAATTATAAAAACTGTAAAAATAGGGACTTCCTCAGCCATCCAGTGGTTAGGACTCAGCTTTCCACCAGAGAGGGTTTGCATTCTACCCCTGGTTAGGGAGCTAAGAACCCAAAGGCTGCAGGGTACAGCCAAAAAAATAAAAAGTGTAAAAGTTTTTAAAAATGTATAAAAATAACTCATTTTTATCACTTATGCATCTCATGCTGTGATGGCTTCATTTGAACACCTGTTTAGACAATTTAGTGAAAATAAGTAATTTATTTCTGCTAAGCATTTTGTGGGCTATCTTTTGCGAAGAGTTCTATAACCACACTGTAAAAACATTAATAATTACTAATGTGTCCCAAGAAACAACCATGCAGGAAAAGAAAAGCAGTTACTCACTCTCTGCTTTTAATTGTCCAAGGATAGAATTTTCTCCTCTGCACATCGTTCTGAAAACACATAAGGAAAGAAACAATTAAAGAGATTTCAAAGGAATCAATCCCAATTGCAATAACCCTGCTTATTTCACTTATATGCAGAGTATATCATGAGAAACGCTGGGCTGGAAGAAGCACAAGCTGGAATCAAGATTGCTGGGAGAAATATCAATAACATCACAAATGTAGAGATGACACCACCCTTATGGCAGAAAGTGAAGAGGAACTAAAAAGCCTCTTGATGAAAGTGAAAGAGGAGAGTGAAAAAGTTGGCTTAAAGCTCAACATTCAGAAAATGACATGGCATCTGGTCCCATTACTTCATGGCAAATAGATGGGAAACAGTGGAAACAGTGTCAGACTTTATTTTTGTTTTGGCTCCAAAATCACTGCAGATGGTGATTGGAGCCAGGAAATTAAAAGATCCTTACTCCTTGGAAGGAAAGTTATGACCAACCTAGACAGTGTATTGAAAAGCAGAGATACTACTTTACTAACAAAGGTCCGTCTAGTCAAGGCTATGGTTTTTCCAGGGGTCATGTATGGATGTGAGAGCTGGACTGTGAAGAAGGCTGAGCACCGAAGAATTGATGCTTTTGAACTGTGGGGTTGGAGAAGACTCTTGAGAGTCCCTTGGACTGCAAGGAAGTCCAACCCATCCATCCTAAAGGAGATCAGTCCTGGCTGTTCATTGGAAGGACTGATGTTAAAGCAAAAACTCCAATACTCTGGCCACCTCATGTGAAGAGTTGACTCATTAGAAAAGACCCTGATGCTTGGAGGCATTGGGGGCAGGAGGAGAAGGGAACGACAGAGGATGAGATGGCTGGATGGCATCACCGATTCGATGGACGTGAGTCTGAGTGAACTCCGGGAGATGGTGATGGACAGGGAGGCCTGGTGTGCTGTGATTCATGGGGTCGCAAAGAGTCGGACACGACTGAGTGACTGAACTGAACTGAACTGAATCCAAGTAAAAACAGAGGAAGTGCTTTTATGAGATGTTACATAGGCTTTTTAAAAGTAAAGAAAAAAATATGAGTGTCACTTCTGTTACTGATGGGACAAGTTGTTTTGAGGTGAATAAATGGAAAAGTCACAAAATTGATATTAGATTTCAGAAAGTGAAAGTGTTAGTCACCCAGTGGTGTTCGACTCTTTGTGACACCATGGACTGTAGCCCACCAGGCTCCTCTGGAATTTTCCAGCCAAGAATACTGGAGTGGGTAGATATTCCCTTCTCCAGGGGGTCTTCCCAACCCAGGAGTCGAACCTGAGTCTCCTGCATTGGCAGGCAGATTCTTTACATCTGAGCCAGCAGGGAAGCCCAGAAAGAGATGTTAATTTAAAAAGATGGATTATGAATGAGTTTTCCCTCTTAGAAAAAGTGGCATTAGTTCCTTTGGAATTAAAGAAACTACTGTACCTGAGCTCTCTCCGTAAAGCTAGAAAAACCCCTTAAAAGTGAAAAGTATAGTCTCAAATAGCTGACTCTACTAATGGTTTTGTTTCTCAAGACTCTGATAATAGATGATGAATTAGACCGACAAAACAAAGAATTCTATGCTCCATCTGCTTGCTCTATGAAAGTAATTAAAACTACACTTATGCCTAGGAAATGCTGATATTATTAAAGATGATGCCAGCAAATAGAGATGTTTTTGCATAATAAAAGGTTATAGTTTCGGTTGCTGAACAAAAGCCAAACATGTTATTTCATTCAGCTGGTTCAAACCCAAGAAAACAGTCATAG
>SJYQ01015850.1:51904-67212 GCA_006410935.1 Redunca redunca | reverse complement strand
GATCTCTAATATGTTCTATTGGTCTATGTATCTATTTTTATCCCAGAATAACACTTGTTGTTACTTTATCTTTGTAATATAATTTGAAATCAAGATGCTTCCAGCTTTGTTCTTCTTTCTCAAGATTAGCTTGACTATTCAAGGTCTCTTGGTTCCATACAAATTTTAGCATTATTTTCCCGTTTCTGTGAAAAATACCTTTGGAATTTTGATAGGAATTGTGTTAAATTTATGGATGACTTGGGTAGTGTGGACTTTAACAATATTAATCCTTCCCATACATGGACACTAAGTAGATATTTTTCTAGAGAAGACATCCAGCTGGTCAATAGGTACTTGAAAAATTACTCACCATAACCAATCATCAAGGACATGTAAATAAAAACTATAGTGAGCAATCACCTCACACCTGTTAGGCTGGTTATCTCTGAGAAATCAAGAAATAAATAAGAGTTGCTGAGGATGTGGGAAAGAGGGAACACTTGTACACTGTTAAGAATGCAAATTGTTTCATTCACTGTGGAAAACAGTATGGAGATTCCTCAAAAATAAAAAACAGAACTACCATATGATCCAGCCATTCTACCTCTGGCTATATACTCACAGGAACCAAAAACAGGACATCAGAGGTATATATCACATCCATTTTATCACAACATTGGTCAAAACAGCTAAGATATGGAAAGAACCTAAGTACCAATCAACAAATGAATGGATAAAAAAGATGTGATGTATAGATACACAATATAAAATTATTCAACCATGAGAAAGAAGGAAACCCTGTCATTTTGACAACAGGGATAGTCCTTGATGGCATTATGCAAAGTGAAATGAGTCAGACAAAGAGAAATGTTGTATGATATCACTTATATGTAGACTATAAAGAAAGCCACACTCAGAAAAACAGAAAGTAAAAAGATGACTCCAAGGGACTGGGTGCTGGAGAAATAAGGGAAATGTTTAAGATTACAAACTTGCAACAAGTAAAAAAAAAAAAAAATGTCTTTGAGGTCTAATGTACAGCATAGTAATTATAGACAACAATAATATAGTATAAAATTGAAAGTTGCTTGGAGATATTATTTCCACCAAAAAAAAATAGGAATAATAATTATGTAATGTTTAGTCAAGGCTATGGTTTTTCCAGTAGTCATGTATGGATGTGAGAGTTGGACTGTGAAGAAAGCTGAGCGCCGAAGAATTGATGCTTTTGAACTGTGGTGTTGGAGAAGACTCTTGAGAGTCCCTTGGACTGCAAGGAGATCCAACCAGTCCATTCTGAAGGAGATCAGTCCTGGGTGTTCTTTGGAAGGACTGATGCTAAAGCTGAAACTTCAGTACTTTGGCCACCTCATGAGAAGAGTTGAATTATTGGAAAAGACTGATGCTGGGAGGGATTGGGGGCAGGAGCAGAAGGGGATGACAGAGGATGAGATGGCTGGATGGCATCACCGACTTGATGGACATGAGTTTGAGTGAACTCCAGGAGTTGGTGACGGACAGGGAGGTCTGGCGTGCTGAGGTCTGGCATGCTGCGGGGGTCGCAAAGAGTCGGGCACGACTGAGCGACTGAACTGAACTGAACTGAATGTGATGAAGGGATTAGCTAATGTTATGGTAGTAATCACATTGCAACATGTGTGTATCAAATCAACACTTTGTATACCTTAAACTTTGTTGCTGTCATTCAGTCACTCAGTCATGCCCGACTCTGTGACCCCATGGATTGCAGCATGCCAGGCTTCCCTCTCTTTCTCTGTCGCCCATAGTTTGCTCAAACTCATGTCCAGTGAGTCATGATGCCATCCAACCAGCTCACCTTCTGTCATCTCCCTCTCCTCCTGACCTCAACCCTAAACTTATATAGCGTTACATGTCAATTTTATCTCAATTAAAAAAAAAAAAAGGTACAGTCAAGTTGTTTCTACAGAAAAGCAATCAAGCTTGTTTTAACTCTAGCCTTACATATGTGCAGTATAGAAAAAATGGTACAGATGAACATATTTGAAGGGCAAGAATAGAGATGCAGATGTAGACAATGGATTTATGGTCACAGGGGAAAGGAGTAGGTAGGATGAATTTTGGAGATTATGATTAACATATATGTAATACCACTTGTAGCTCAGTCAGTAAAGCGTCTGCCTGAAATGCAAGAGACCTGAGCTCGATTCCTGGGTTGGAAAGATCCCCTGGAAAAGGAAACGGCAACCCGCTCCAGTATTCTTGCCTGGAGAATCCCATGGACAGATGAGACTGGCAGGCTATAGTCTGTGGGGTCACAAGAGTGAGACACGACTGAGCGACTAAGCACACACACACACATACACACTACCATGTATAAAATAGATAATTATCAGCTCTTTCCTAGTGCAATATACTCTGTGATGACCTAGATTGGTGGGATGGGGGTGTGTAGGACGGAGTGGATATATGTATATGTATAGCTGATTACTTCGTTGTTACAGCAGAAACAACACAACATTGTAAAACAATTATATTCCAATAAAAGTAAATAAAAGTAGCTCTAGAATTTAGGGAACCTAGTTGTGGGTAACTATCCTCTTGTTAAATAAGTACTTATTCATTTTTGTTTTTTCTGTTTTAATTATGTTTGTATATTATATGTACATATATATATTTTTCTTTTCAGTTATGTTTTTTACTCAACAAAACAATCAGTAGTCAAATAACTGAGACCAAGAAGCCTTTAAAGTGTCCCTCAGCTTGACATAAACTGTATATCCTTGTGCTTACTTAAATTTTTCACATCTGAAGACTGAATTGGTGCTTAAGGTGATAGCCATGAATTATTCCCTGTTTCTTATAGATGCGGTATTACTATTCTGATATAAAGGAATTCATTTGAAAATTATTAACATAGGTTTATTTCTGTTATGCATCAGCTAACAATATCCAGCTCCTTTTAAGGAAAACTACATACCAATGATCATAAAGTGATCACACTATTTTTTTAGAAGAAAATATTTACAAATTCTCAAATGTATCTATGGAAATCTGTCTAGGTTTATTTTAAGATTCTTCTGACCCTTATCTCATATTGGAAGAAAAATCAATTTAAAGGAAATGCCATAATAAAAAGCTAGAGGATCAAAGACTGGCAGTGAATTATGGAAGAAATTACTTTTTATTCACATGATTTTCTAATTTTTAATATGAATCAGTAGTTAAAACTAAATGGGCATTAACTGCATGCCTTGATCCTCAGTCATGTTTTCCTGGGAGGAACTCAATTAGTTCAAATTATTTTTAAAAAATAAAATAATTTTACTTGCGTTTCAAGTCAGGCTGTGATACTAACCATCATTTTGTGTTACTAATTAGAATATTATCTTAATATTAATTTGTGCTATCATTTTAAAATGATTTTTATTGTAGCTATAAACTTACCATTATGTTATTCTTTAAAAAGATTTTCTTTGAAGTAAGGAAGATAAAATTCTCTAGGAAAATAATAAAATTGTTTTACTTTGTTTTATCACTTTTGACTAGTTTTTGTCATTGACTTTTTATTATATTTTTAATTGGATAATTGCTTTACAATATTGTGTTAGTTTTTGCCATACATCAACTTGAATCAGCCACAGGTATATATGTGCCCCTCCTCTCTTGATATTTTTTTTTTTAATTTTTATTTTAACTTTAGTTTACTTTACAATACTGTATTGGTTTTGCCAAGCATTGACATGAATTCACCATGAGTGTACATGCGTTCCCAAACATGAATCCCCTCCCACTNTGGAAATTAAAGCAAGAATAAACAAATGGGATCTAATCAAAATTAAAAGCTTCTGCACAACAAAGGAAAATATAAGCAAAGTGAAAAGACAGCCTTCTGAATGGGAGAAAATAATAGCAAATGAAGCAACTGACAAACAACTAATCTCAAAAATATACAAGCAACTTATGCAGCTCAATGCCAGAAAAATAAATGACCCAATCAAAAAATGGGCCAAAGACCTAAATAGACATTTCTCCAAAGAAGACATACGGATGGCTAACACTTGAAAAGATGCTCAATCTCACTCATTATCAGAGAAATGCAAATCAAAACCACAATGAGGTACCACTTCATACCAGTCAGAATGGCTGCGATCCAGAAGTCTGCAAGCAATAAATGCTGGAGAGGGTGTGGAGAAAAGGGAACCCTTTTACATTGTTGGTGGGAATGCAAACTAGTACAGCCACTATGGAGAACAATGTGGAGATTCCTTAAAAAATTGCAAATAGAACTGCCTCTCTTGATATTTTTAAATGAATTATTTCATGATAAAATTATAACTTTTTTTCTTCTGATCAATTGACATTGTCTTTTAAAATTGAATATTTGTGACTTTTAAGCCAAAATAGAAGAGCATGTATTTTGATAATAAATTACCAAGAACAATTCCCATTCTTAGCAATATCATTATCACATATTAGCCATGCATGGAGAAGGAAATGGCAGCCCACTCCAGTGTTCTTGCCTGAAGAATCCCAGGGCAGCAGAGCCTTGTGGGCTGCCGTCTATGGGGTCACACAGAGTTGGACATGACTGAAGCGACTTGGCAGCAGGCAGCAGCATACCTCTTTGAACATCTACTTGACCATACATGTTGTAGATTATACATTGACTGAGTATGTTAGCTGCGGGTTTATCATAAATGGCCTTTATTATGTTGAGAGAGGTTCCCTCTTTGAGACCCCACGGACTGTAGCCTTCCAGGCTTCTCTGTCCGTGGAATTCTCCAGGCAAGAATACTGGAGTGGATTGCCATTCCCTTCTCCAGAGGAATTTTCTCATCCAGGGATCAAACCCTGGACTCCTGCATCACAGACATTCTTTACCATTTGAGCTACAAGGAAGTCCAAAGTCAAAGTGAAAGTCGCTCAGTGTCCATCTGTTTGTGACCCTATGGACTATACAGTCCATGGAATTCTCCAGACCAGAATACTGGAGTGGGTAGCCTTTCCCTTCTCCAGAGGATCTTCCCAACCAGGAATCGAACCCAGGTCTCCCACACTGCAGGCAGATTCTTTAACAGATGAGCCACAAGGGAAGTCCATATAATCCATGGGGATACATCCATGGGGTCACAAAGAGTTGTACATGACTGACACTAACATACAACACACACAGCTTCCCTCTATCTCCCCTTCTGGAGAAATTTTTTTATCATCAATAAATGTTGAATTTTATCAAAAACTTTTCATTCATCTATTGAGATGACATATGGTTTTTATTCCTTAATTTGTTGATGTGATGTATCACATTTATTCTTTTGTTAATATTGAAAAATACTTGTATCCCTGGGTTAAATCCCGTTTGATTATGGTAAGCGATGTTTTTAATGTGTTGTTGGATTTGGTTTGCCAGTATTTTGTTGAGGGTTTTGCATCTTTGTTCTTCAGTGATATTAACCTGTAATTTTCTCTCTCTCTCTCTCTTTTTTTTTTTTTTTTGGTATCAGGGTGATGATAGCCTAATAGAATGAGTTCATAAGTAGGTCCCCCTCTGCAATTTTTGAGAATATTTTCAGAAGGATAGGTGTTAACTCTTTTCTAAATGTTTGGTAAAATTCATCTGTGAAGCCACCTTGTCTAGACTTTTGTTTGTTGGGAGTTTTTAAATTATTGATTCAAATTCGGCATTGGTAATTGGACTGTTCATCTTTTCTATTCCTTCCTGATTCAGTCTTTGGGGTTGTACCTTTCTAAGAATTTGTCCATTTTTTCTAGTTGTCCATTTTACTGGTATATAATTGCTCACAGAAGTCTTATAATACTTTGTCTTTTTGTGCTGTCAGTTGTAACTTTTTCATTTCTGATTTTTTAAATTTGTGCTCTCTCCTTTTTCTTCTTGATGATCCTGGCTAAATTTTACCAATTTTGTTTGTCTCTTCAGAGAACCAGCTTTTGGTTTTATTGAACTTTTCTACTGTTTTCTTCATCTCTATTTCATTTATTTCTTCTCTGACCTTTATGTATTATTTCTTTTTACTAACTGAGTTTTGTTTGTTCTTTCCCTTGTTACTTTACGTGTAAGGTAAATAAACTCATTTTATAATAAACGTGGAAGTGCTTCGTCAAAATAGTGTTATAATCTTTATGTCTGGCCTCGTGGACCTGTCCCCTCAGCTTATTCTTCACTCTCTTATATATGGAGAAATAGATTGGAACTGAAAAACCTTAAAGAATACTGACTTCTGGCATTAAACAATTAATAGAATATTATGCTTTGCTTTATCTTATAATTCTTGTGGCATTTGTTGTATTGCTGTCTGAGCTGTATGTAAACTGTGGATATGCAGAGTGCTGACATTCTTCTGACATATTCATTTGCTTACACAAGACACTCTGTGACATACTCTCACAACCAATTCCAATATTGCAAGGTAGTGGGAAGAGACCTAAATGTACTGTCTTAGCCCATTCAGGTATACTACAAACTGGGTAGCTTATAAATGACAAAAAGTTATTTCTTATACTGGGGAGACTGGGAAGTTCAAGGTCAGGGCTACAGTAGATTCAGTGTCGTTGAGAACCTGCCTTCCAGACAGATATATTTTCATCATAAACTCACACTGCAGAAGCGAAGAACTAGGTATCTGGGGTCTCTCTTATAAAGGCACTAATCTCAATCATAAGGGTTCCTCCAATGACCGAATCCTTTCTCAAAGACCCCCTTCTAATGTTATCACACTGAGGTAGGATTTCCACATATGAATTTGAAGGGACACAAACATTCAATCTACATGTACTTTTAAAGCATAGTGTAAGAACATTGCTGTTTATAACAAACGTCTGAGCAGGAGAATTGCTACTGAACTCTCAGACATGAAGTAATATGATGGCCTAAGCACTCTATATTTTCTAATGCCAAAGACCAGAGCTCAGTTTGGCATAGTAGACTAGAGAACCAACAGTTCTTGATGAACAGGACCAGAAGATACAAAGAAAGACCATTCTTACAGATGCCCTTCCCACTGCCCACTCCCCCTTTCCAACTCTGACAGGTGAACTTCTACATTTTTCTTTCTGTATAATTAATCCTTTCCCATTGGAAATACTTTTATTTGGGCAAGAAATCTTGGAGAAAGAATGTGACAATGTAATAAATTTGAGTATTTTGAGATATTTGTCTTCACATTTCTATCAAGATTTATGAAAAGTGGTAAAGCTGACCTCTGACAATCTCTGTGCTTACCTAAGAAGCCCCTTTAANAAGGACATTCTATCACATGTTTATAGTATAATTGATATATTCAGGGAATTTAACATTAATATAATCATATCCATACTCCAGTTTTGCCAATTATCTGAATAATTTCCTTTTAATAATTTTTTCAATCAAGGGTTCAATCTAGAATAATATATCTTATTTATTTGCATGTGTCTTTAGCCGTATTTCCCCATGAACAATTCCTTAGCTTTTCTTCATATCACATGACACTTGACATGTTGACAAGAGTATATGAATTGGTCTTATTGTTTCATCATAATTAGTATGCATTTCTGGCAAGAATTCTACAGAAATACATTGTGTCCCAACAACACTTTGGGGGACCATTGAGATATTCAGTTAAGGTGGCATCTCTCATGTCAATATATTAATAAATGCCATGTTGGAGATAATTTGAGACTGTTTAAGCATCCTATTCCCCATCGAATTTTAACTGATGGTTTTAGCATAGATAATTCTTGACTGAATCAGGAATGCAAAATGGTTGTATGGAAATTTAAAAAATTATTCTCATACCTGATTTTATTTTTTATTAATTTAGCAAAAATCACTATTAGTATAATCCATTGTATTCCATTATGTTTACTATACAGTTTCATCCTAAAGTTAACTCAAAAATGGCCAGTGAGGGCAATTTCAAACTGAATTTTCCCATTGTATTTTTCAGCATTTTCTTTCTTTCCAGAGTTACTTTCTTACTTTTCATTAAAAACAAAAACAAAAACAAAAGTCCCACTGAGACGACCCAGAGGGATGGTATGGGAAGGGAGGAGGGAGAGGGATTCAGGAACACATATATACCTGTGGCAGATTCATGTTGATGTATGGCAAAACCAATACAATATTGTAAAGTAAAATAAATAAATAAACATAAAAAGTTAAAAAAAAGTCCCAGGCTTATTTTATATGCTCTCTGCCTCAGCCTTGAAATTAGCAATTTCTCCCAAATTCCTTGTTTCCTTAATTGGAGAATGTATTTTGAAAAGCAAGATATGATTGTTAGTTGTGTTCACTCCTATTGGTTGGGTTTGCAGTTAAATTCTGTTAACATGGAAAATTTATAGGTTTATAAATTGGTAGGAAGGTAGGTAAATGGATAGATGAGTGGATAGATAAGATTTTTTTTATAGATCAGAAGTTTATACTGATATCTTTAACAACAAACCAACACCACAAAATTTATCACCATCTTACCCAACCCCCATTCCTATTTGCATTATCTTTTAATATGATCATTAGTTTCTCATAATGTCAAAATATTTACTTATTTGCTTAATTCTACAATATGTATAACCTTACTGTGCAGAAAATAGTTACATAGCTGACCTAAACTGCTGTCTTTGAAAAGTACTACTTTCAAAGTTAGCGCTTTGGTGGCATCTATGAACTCGGACTTCAGAGTGTTCTTACATCTCTTACTGAGAAGAGTTATTCACTGTGTCAAAAGTGTTTGTTAAAGAAATGTGGTTTATACTGAACACCTGCTCTTGAGACTTCTCAGGATTTGGAATTATTGATCCAGACACATGCCACTTATGTGACTAGGCCCAGTAAAAACCAAGGGCAATGATTCTTACATGAGCTTGACTGGTTTGCAACATTTTACATGTGTTGTCACAAATACTACCTGGGATTTTAAGCATGTCTTGCTGATTTCACTGGGAAAGGACCTTTGGGAGATTGTCCCTGGTTTCTTCAGACTTTACTCCAGTAGACTTTTTTTTCTTTGTTGATTTTGCACTGTATTCTTTTGTTGTAATAAATCATCAGTTCAGTTCAGTTCAGTTGCTCAGTCGTGTCTGACTCTTTGCGACCCCATGAATTGCAGCACACCAGGCCTCCCTGTCCATCACCAACTCAGACTCATGTCCATCATGTCTGTGATGCCATCCAGCCATCTCATCCTGGGTCATCCCCTTCTCCTCCTGCCCCCAATCCCTCCCAG
Source organism: Redunca redunca (assembly GCA_006410935.1). Classification (NCBI taxonomy): domain Eukaryota; kingdom Metazoa; phylum Chordata; class Mammalia; order Artiodactyla; family Bovidae; genus Redunca; species Redunca redunca. The sequence continues at coordinate 58,027 of SJYQ01015850.1, read as the reverse complement.
CATCAGAGTCTTTTCCAATGAATCAACTCTTCGCATGAGGTGGCCAAAGTACTGGAGTTTCAGCTTTAGCATCATTCCTTCCAAAGAAATCCCAGGGCTGATCTCCTTCAGAATGAACTGGTTGGATCTCCTTGCAGCCCAAGGGACTCTCAAGAGTCTTCTCCAACACCACAGTTCAAACGCATCAATTCTTCGGTGCTCAGCCTTCTTCACAGTCCAACTCTTACATCCATACATGACCACAGGAAAAACCATAGCCTTGACTAGACGGACCTTAGTCAGCAAAGTAATGTCTCTGCTTTTGAATATGCTATACTCATGAGTAAAACTCTGTTGAATGCTGAGTCTGCCTGGGGATAGTTTTGAGAACTTCTGTGTGCATGCTAAGTCATTTTAGTTATGTCTGACTCTTTGTGACCCTATGGACCATAGCCTGCCAGGCTCCTCTAGCCAGGGACTCCAGGCAAGAATACTGGAGTGGGTTGCCATTTGCTATTCCAGGGAATCTTCCCAACCCCAGGATTGAACCCATGTCTCTTAAGTCTCCTGCATTAGTAGATTGGTTCTTTACCACTAGTACTACCTGGGAACCCCCTGAGACGCTCTGACACACCTGCAAACAGAAAATCTCTAAGTAGAGTTTTAAAAATCATAGATCTTCTGGTCTTTAGGCTAGACTGAAGGTACAGCGTACCCAGGTCTCCCACATTGCAGGCAGACGCTTTACCGTCTGAGCCACCAGGGAAGCCCACAAAGGTACATAATTGCCGGGAGCCAGTGTGAGGAATACCGCCAGTGGCAAAGGTCATGAGGAAGGAAGCCTGACAAAACACAAGGGCATGATCAGGCTTCAAGGTTTCCCCCTGGAATTTCCTGAGCATCCACCCCCCAAAACCAGAGTCTGCCTGCTTTATTGTGTTATGCTTTCCACCTACTCTTCTGACATTAACAGGAGGCTGTCCCCCCACCACCTTTTTCTGGAAAAAGTTAATTTAGAACTTTTAGATAATAAATCTCCTGGGCATAATAAGAGTGTTTCAATCCAAAAACCCCTCTGATGGCTTTCTAGCCTGCCTGCTGGACTCTTACATCTGCACATGTGATTCTTTGCGGCCTACCAACCCCAAGAGGCACAGGAGGCTTAAAACACCCTAGGAATGTAGGGGCTTCCGAGGAGTCAAAAATCATTAGAATAGGACTGATTAAAGGTTTCATTTGTTGAGCCAATACTTGCTCCCAAGTTTTCATATCTTTTATTTGTAGATATAGTTGGTATATAGAAAAACAGGTAGTAGACCTGGTATTAGCAACATTAGATCTTGTTAAGTACTTTGTTATAACCCACTGCACCTTTGTTCTATAGGAATGTAACTTTATTTAGTACTTTGAGGGTGATGCAGAGTAAAGAAAAAACACTCCTAGGGAGAAAGAGTTTTCTGGTTGATAGACATTTATCTAGGAAGAGAGCCATAAAAATGTTAACAGACCTCTTGGCCAGAAGATAATGTAAACCACCTGAGATCTTTTGTATACGGGAAGGTACACCAAAAGAAAGCCTGATCTCAATGAGGGTCAGGACTGCTGCCCCTGCATAACCGTGCATATTCCATTATTTCTTTATGTACAACTTGGGGTATATAAGCTGATTTTGAAAATAAAGTCTTGAGTCTTGCACCGATGCTGGGCTCCCCCATGTCATTCTTTTCTCCCCTTTTCCAGCTGAATTCCCATCTGAAGCATGGAGGCTCACCAAGTCTACTTACTTGCCCTGGTTTCTAAGATCCACTCGAGAGGGAGCCCAAGGTGGGGCACCCTCCGCTATTCAAGTGGGCACCAGTGGCCTAACATAGATGGTGCAAACCTCTTGTCTCAAGGTTTTATTAGTTTTCTGCATAAACCAAGTTATTCAGCCTCTTTTCTCCACTAATTTTCCCACTACACTATTCTTTCCTAATCTGTTTATATTTCTAATTAAATAGTCCTTTGCCAGACTCCGACTCCATCCCTGCTTCGAATTCCCTGGATCCACCGGGGCTGGACCCTGGCACATAATCAAAGACAGATTTATTTTCGTTCTGCTTTTTGTCTTGAAATTTTTGTAGATTTTCAGAATTACAAAAAGAGAGTTCCACATATCTTTATCTAGTTTCCTCTAATAGTTATATTTTACATAACTACAATACAGTGTCCGAAGAAATTGGCACTGGTACAATGTGTATATAATTCTGCAACTTTTATCACATGTGTAGATTCATGTAACTACAGTGACAATAAAAATCCAGAAGTATTGGAGATCCAATTCAGATTGCTCATTTTGAAATTATATCTGACCTCCTCCTTACCACCATGGACTGTAGACTATGGCTTCTCCATCCACGGTATTTTCCAGGAAAGAGTACTGGAGCGGGTTACCATTTCCTTCTCCAGAGGATCTTCCCAACCCAGGGATTGAAGCTGGGTCTCCCACACTGTAAGAAGATGCTTTACCATCTGAGCCATCAGAGAAGTCTCCATCTCTGGAAAGATTGATTTATTTTTATCTCTATAATTTTGTCATAATGAGAATGTTGTATAAATGAAGTCATATATGTAGTATGTGACCTTTTGATAATGGCTTCACACAGAGTAATTCTGATGAAATTAATCAAGTTACTGCTTATATCAATGATTCATTCGCTTTTTCTTAAATAATGAAATTCATTTTTTAGAGCAGTTTTAGGTCCAAAGCATATACGAACAAAAGTACAGAAAGTTTTCATCTATCTCAGATTCACATACATACATAACCTTCTCTCTTATTGGCTTGAGGATCAAATCATATCTGGTAAAAGGTTTGTACATAAAATATATAAATATTATATATATACACATATAATTATATATATATTATATAAATATAAATATATAAAGCATTTAAAACACAACAATTAAAGAGAAACAGTCAATGAGATATAATTAAGGACCTATTAGAATATGTAATACAACTTTTTTAAATGCAGCTATATTAAATGCTGGTGAAGATGACAAATGGGGTCTCACATACAATGCCGGTGTGAATATAAAGTGGCATAGCTATTCTGGAAAATTGAAAGTTTCTTTAAAAACACAAAAGCAAAAACATATTTACCACATGACACAGTAATTGAAATCTTGAGCATGTACCTTAAAGATGATATCTAAACAAAAAATGTGAATGTCTGTAACTTGTCATCATCTGCATGTAGCCTTTCACTGAGCATAAGGTTTTAGTTTTTATGAAGTGCAGTTTATTGTTTTTGTTTTTTTTTAAACTCTTTACTTAGGCCTTGAGCCCAAAGACTTTTCCTATTTTTTTTCCTTTCTGAAAATTTTATTATTTTTTGTTTATGTTTGAATATGCCATCAATTTTGAGTGATTTTTGTATAAAGTGTGAGGCTTAGGTTGAGGTTTATTTTTCACCCGTGGATGTACAATTGCTTCAACACAACTTGTTGAAAAGGCTACCTACACTTCCTTCATTGAATTACATTTAAACTTTGTTAAAAAAAAAAATGGCTGGCTTAGAGGTAATACTGTCTCTCTGTTTCTGGCTTTCTATTGTCTTCCATTGATCCATGTACTTAATCATTTGACATAGTCTTGAATATAGCTGTTATAGATGTCTTAAAATTGTGAAGTATGATTTTTCACAATGTTCTTTTCCAAGTTGTTTAAGCTATTGAATTTTTTTTCATATAATTTTAAAGGTAAGCTTGTATATGTCTTAAAAAATATTTTGATAGAAATTGTTATCAACCTATTGACCAATTCTACCCATTTTCAAGGATGTAATTTTTTTTTTTTTGCTCACAAAAATATATTCATTCTTTCATTTAAAATATTTTTTCAACAACTTCTATTCTCTAAGCAAAGTCCTAAACTCAGGGTACACAGAACAAGGTAGTCACAAAACAAGATGTGCCATTTATTAATCTTATATTCAATAAGCTTCTGAAATTAGGACTGGGTTTGCCAAAAGATTTGTTTGGGTTTTTCCATACCTTTTATGGAAAAATACAAATGAAACTTCTGGGCAACCCAATATTTCACCCAGACTTTAATGCTGAAATTAAAATGGGTTTTAAAAATTTTTACTAAAAACCTGGTAAATACAACTTTGTTGGTATTGACACATGAGAAACTGAACAGTCCCATAGCCTCAGTCACCGTCATATTGGACAAATAGTTCTACACATGTATGTCTTATGAAGTGTTCCCGCCAGCTTCTACCTTTCTACGCATAGGTAGTTCAGTTCACTTCATTTCAGTTCAGTCGCTCAGTCATGTCTGACTCTTTGCGACCCCATGAATTGCAGCACACCATGCCTCCCTGTCCATCACCAACTCCTGGAGTTCACTCAGACTCACGTCCATTGAGTCAGTGATGCCATCCAGCCATCTCATCCTCTGTCATCCCCTTCTCCTCCTGCCCCAATCCCTCCCAGCATCAGAGTCTTTTCCACTGAGTCAACTCTTTGCATGAGGTGGCCAAAGTACTGGAGTTTCAGCTTCAGCATCATTCCTTCCAAAGAAATCCCAGGGCTGATCTTCAGAATGGACTGGTTGGATCTCCTTGCAGTCCAAGGGACTCTCAAGAGTCTTCTCCAACACCACAGTTCAAAAGCATCAATTCTTCAGCGCTCAGCCTTCTTCACAGTCCAACTTTCACAGCCACACATGACTACTGGAAAAACCATAGCCTTAACTAGACGGGCCTTTGTTGGCAAAGTAATGTCTCTGCTGTTGAATATGCTATCTCGGTTGGTCATAACTTTTCTTCCACGGAGTAAGTGTCTTTTAATTTCATGGCTGCAATCACCATTTGCAGTGACTTTGGAGTTCCCCCCACCCCCCGGCCAAAAAAATAAATAAATAAAGTCTGACACTGTTTCCACTGCTTCCCCATCTATTTCCAACGAAGTGACGGGACCAGATGCCATGATCTTCGTTTTCTGAATGTTGAGCTTTAAGCCAACTTTTTCACTCTCCTCTTTCACTTTCATCAAGAGGCTTTTTAGTTCCTCTTCACTTTCTTCCATAAGGGTGGTGTCATCTGGCATAGGTAGAGAGGTAGATAAATATAAACCCCCAAAATATGTTTGTGAGTGTTTTGTATAGTTTGTACACAATACTAAACATTACATTTTAACTTAGTATATAGTGAAGATAAGTCAAATTAAGATACAAAAACATATTATTTTTCTTCTCCTTTGCCCTTTCCTATCTTCAAGCTCATCTTGTTCTCCACCTTCTCCTCCTCCTCATTCTAAAAATCTAGTATTTTACTGAGTATGTCATCTTTCATTTATTTAACCAGTTTTTATGTACAGGATATTATAACATGTGACAATACAGAAGGGCCAGTTTCAGAACCAGAGAAAGTTAATCACCAGGCCATTAGTTGGACAACCTTGGATAAAAGAACAGTCTTTAAGGGGCCCAGTATTGGAGGACACAATGATGGGTAATTAAAATTAAGAATATGAAAATCTACAGACATAACTTACAAAGAATCATGCAAGAAGGGACCTTTTTCTCCTAACTTCCACATGGCAAGTGTACCTGAGCACTATAGAAGTAAATTGGAATCAAAATAGAATAGACTGTCTTAACCGAGGGAGAAAATATGTAGAGAAAAGTCAAACAGTGACTAAATATTCACCTGAAAATTCATATTTTAATTTGGGAGTGACTTAGAAAAAATGTTAGCGATAAATAAATAATAAAACATAAGCAGTTCTTATACTATGGAAGAAATTAACAGTGATTTAACAGTGATGGGATAGCTAATAATAAGCAGAGAGGAATATGTCAAGTATATGACCTAAAATGTCAGTTTTGAGAAAGAAGTGTGAACCTGATACAGAACAGGACTTTTCTGAGGATTGAAAAATTCACCGTACATGGAACATAATTAAAAAACGGAAGAGTTAACTTATACAAAATTTGGAATTTTGTATAACATGAAATTTTCTGATTAATAGTATATAGTAGTAGTGATAATGGATGGGGCTTCAGTTTCTTGACTATATTGGATATTATATTATTATATTTTTAACATAATTTTGAGTGTGAGAATTTCTTATATAATTTTATGGACACAC